>JAIFZK010000003.1:5795000-6040000 GCA_027481765.1 Tenualosa thibaudeaui
ACCCATGTCTGCTGTGTAGTCCTAAACCTGTGCAAATGGAGTGTGTGTGTGTGTGTGTGTGTAGACACCTGTATATGCACTGGTCAAACCTTTCTGTTGTTGACTTGTGATTGATTTCTGTGTTGACAGGCCCAAGGGGTCATGAAGCACGGAGCTCGAGGCAAAAAACAGACCCTCAAGTCTGCTTCCACAGACCTGGGTACCACTGATGTAGGTAAGGTCCCCTCACTGGTAAATACACATACCAACATTCTCAATCTCTCTCACTCACTCCTTCACACACACACTAGCTATCGTGACTTAATGTCACATAGTTCCGTATCACAAATTGCACACATGCAATCATTTATTCACATACAAGCCCAACTAAAAAATAAGTTGAGTGAAATGAGTGGTAGCCTATGCAGCAAAGCATAAAGATTTCTCTCTCTCTCTCTCTCTTTCTCTCCGTCGCTCAGTGGTGAGCCGGGTGCTGGAGGTGACAGACCTCCCCGAGGGCATCACCCGTCCGGAGGCCGAGAAGCTCTTCAACCAGCTCTCCCTGTGCGGTGCCAAGATCCAGTGGCTCAAAGAGCCGCACGGTGGCCCGAGCCAGCATCAGCAGCAGCCGCAGCCGCACCATCAGCCGCTGCCGCCGCCGCATCAGCACCAGACGCGGGGAGGGCCACCAGTCGGGCAAGTGGGTCCGGGCCACGGGTGCCCCTCGGGGTCCGGGCTCAGTGCCGGGGGCAAGGGGGACGGCAACGACCCGGCGCACCTCTACACGGTGGTGGCCGTGTTCCCCAGTACCATGGCCGCCCAGAGCGCTTCCTTCAAACTCAACAACAGCGGAGGCAGCCTGTTTAAGCTACGCGCCGCCAAAAAGAACTATGACCTGCGCGTGCTGGAGCGAGCCAGCTCCCAGTGAAGACAGAGAGAGAGAAAGAGAGAATGTGTGTGAGAGAGAGAGAAAGAAAGAAAGAAAGAAAGAAAGAGAGAGGGAGAACAAGGAAGGACAGAAAGGTGAACAGAGAGAACTGCTGTTTTTTTTTTTTTCCGAGGGGCAAAGGAAACGGGGGAAGAGGAATCCAAAGGGAAGTGAACTGGTCCTGGTATTATGAAAAACGCAGATTATTTTTTATGTTTGGGGTTTCTTTCCCCATTCTTTTCTTTTCTTCTTTCTTTTTGGGAATCGTAACCTGAAGAGCACACAAGACACGTGAGCAGCTGTATCTCTGTTGCCATGTATAGTACTGGTGCACAATAACACACACACACACACACACACACACACACTCACCTACTCACAGTCAGACAGCAGGGTCCTGTAGCACATATGGACCCACTGGACAGAACCTCAACTAATCCTCTAACCCAGTGCTCCACTCTGCTTTCCCCCTTCTCTCCTCTCCTCCCCACTCCTCTCTTTCTGTCTCCAGGCCAAGTTCTGCTTTTGTCCCCCAGCTCCTGGCTTCTCTCCCGATCCCTCTGTCCTCTCTCTCTTTCTCTCTCTCTCTCTCACACCCTCTCACTCACACTCTTCACCTGACCTGCTCTATTGTATAGTACTGTCAGTATCCACGTTCTGTTCTTCTTCTCTTCTCGCTTTTCCCTCCTTTTCTTACATCTCTATGCTGCTCTTTCACATGTTCACATGCTTTCTCTTCCTTTCTCTCTTTTTTTACTGTCTCTCTCTCTCCCACTCAATCTGTTTCTTTCTCTCTCTCTCGGAGTCTCACATCTCTCTCTGGCTTTCTGTTTGCCTTACTGCTGTTGTGGGTTTCTGTATTGCGCTGTTTTGTTTTTTTTCCCCCTAAAGAAAAATATTGTTCAATTTTTTTTTGGTTCGATATATTTATATAAGTGATGTATGGATTATAAAATTCTATATATATACAGTGATTTCTTTTTTTTCAGTGGATAAGTTAAAGAACCCCTTTTTATCCGACCCTTCTCCCCTCCCCTCTGCTCCACCCATCCCCCCCTTTCCCTCTCCACCTGCCTTTCTCCTCCACCTGTCCTCTGCATTGTGTTTGCATTTGTTTTGTTGACCGCTGTGCAGAACGTATCAGAGGAAGTATTAAAAAGTGCACAATGATTGCAAACGTCTACTGTAAATTCCATTTAATCTGTTATTTTTGTTTGTTTTTAAAAATATAAAAGACAAGAAAAGATGAGTTTCTGCTGTCTTTATTCTTAACTGTGTGTGTGTGTGTGTGTGTGTGTGTCTGTCTGTCCATCCGTGTCTGTGTTTGCATGTGTGTGGGTACCTAACCTTAAATGACAAATGTGTGTGTTTTCTGTAACAGACCGGTCTTACAGTATTTTGGGTCACTCCCTGAAGGTATGTCCATCATGAGGGAAAATCCCTTCCCTCTACCCCTCCTGACTTCCGGTGGAGTTCAGCTGTCCCATTCACTCTTGGACATAGACATGCATGCGCTTGCGCAGCTCCACACACGCACACACACAGACAGACACGCGTTTAGGGGTGGGGCACATAGCTCCACTCAAGCTCCCACCTGTTAAAGAAGCCCCTTTTGGAAAGTCCTACGCTTGGGACCAAACAAAAGCTGAGCATATGTTGCACTGTGTTTATGACTATTTGACTTTGAGAGAGACCCTCAGACTGGCCACTAACTAAGAAGAGTGGGACTCAAAACTGATTCAGAATCAGGTAAGCCCTCAGAATTAATACACTGACATTTCTGGAATGTTTCCACTGTATGTGGTCTATACTACATATACTATATATTCCACCATCTGTGGTCTGCAAAGACACTGGGTACCTGTGAGTTTACATCTTGACCATTCTCAGCGCAATGCTCAAACTGATGCTTCTCCCGTGGATCAGCAGAGCACATTTTTGTGTTACTTTGACAACTAACAGCTTTGGAATATGCTCAAGATTGTGGCTGAAGATTTGTTGCTTCCACACAGTAGTATGTGGCATGTCTTCTGCCCACACCACTCCCAAAAATGCTCCTCTTTTAAACTCCCGGCGAGGATCAAATTGCCCCCCAGAATAGCCTGGTCATTTCGACGTCTGTCTGTCCCTCCTGTTCCAGTAGGAGCCATTGTCAGGCTGAGTGGGCAAAGGGGGCACTGTGTGTTCTGTCCTGGCTGCCATGCTGAGCCAGCCCTCAGCGCAGCAGGAGACTCTGCTTAGAACTTAGCCCATTTGATGCAGTTTTGCGGCCAATTATCTCTGACTCAGATCTTGCATGTATGTTTTTAACCATGTAGAGATTTCAAATGACCTAGATTTCGACTTCAAACATGCCTGTTTTCACTGTTCACTTACCCTTCATTCATTTATTTCTCAGGCTTTCATTTGTTCACTCGTTTTGGTATTTAGTTTTTCTGTAAGGAGTGATTATGTAATAACCCAGACATATGTTTAAATAAATACATGCCTAGGCTTATGCTGCTGTTCTGGGAAGCGATGTGAGACATGCATAACAATGAAAGATGGTGTGTGTATTTTTAGCATCTCTGGTCTCAGTGTGTGTGTGTGTGTGTGTGTGTGTGTGTTTTTTGTATGGCCTTACAGCGCCCTCCACTGTTCTTGGAAGTCACTACATCTGTGGTGTGTCCAAAAGGCTAGTCACGCAACACGATGGCCCAATATGATCAGTAAGTTTTCTCAGTGAACATAAAGCCATAGGAATAACCATTATTAGATGTTGGTGATTCAAAGACAGTAGTAGTAAATCACAAATCTAGCGCCCACTGTCACTATGTAGATCAGATATAACGTCGTTTATTGGTCCCAGGAGCCACATGTAAAAATATCTTCAATGAAAATTGCTTACAATTATTGTAAAAGTCATAGCTGGGAGCAGGTACAAATATCCAGGTGGGAAAACACAAATGTTTTCATGCACAGCAAACAAAAGCAATAACCTTGTTTTTGTGGCGCCCATCTTTCAAATAAATCTTTTCGCAGTCTGCCAGACCAACTGTTCGCAAATTCTGTCTTCCAACCTCATAACAGATTGCATGACGGATTGACTGAAATGTATAATTCAGAACAAGAGAGATAAAGAGTATCAGAAAGACTGACAGAAAATTCCGGATCGACGGCAGGGCCGCCAGAGAGAACAAATTAATTATATAATCAACATTTAAAGGGGGGTCCCGCGCCACCCCTGTTTGCCGCCCTCCAAATGAGCACCTTTACTGTACATTTTTGATTAGGGGTGGGAATCGAGAACAAAGAACTGAGAATCGAATGCTTCTAATCACTGGCATCGTACTCCTCTGACATTATCAATTCCTCTTTTCAATGCTGACGTTTTTCAGACCATTGTCAATAGATCTTACGGATACAACATTGAATTGGATAACACAGCTCTAGGCTACATGGTTTTCCTTATTCTCATAAGTTGCTGTTGTCACCTCAGTAGTATGGGCTATATTATTGGCTTAGATATGTGCTGATACTAAAATCCTGTGAAGAATAACTTCTAAACAGTAGGCGATAAAATCAATTCCCGCCCATTCCCACCCAATTCCCAACAATTGCCACCCATAATTTTGACCACTCATAAGCATCATCTTGACAGTTGAAGAATGTATTTCCAAAGGCTTATTTTAACTTGGGTGTTGTCCACACATCTGTTTCAGACTTGATGATAAGGATTCATTGGATTTCCATGACAATCCTCCAGCCCCAGACAATGTAGTGAAAGAGGAAGACAACACGGTGAGTGAGCCAGGGAACAAGACCAATATTAATTTACCCTTCTCGCACACCAGGGCAGCCCGCCACCCCCACACAGCATGGCTTATGGTTACTGTTTGAAAGATGACCTCGCCCATGGACCCTCTATTACTTCCCAAATGAGTCTCTGAGCATCTAATCTGGGATGAAATGAAAGTTTTATCGAGGGCGAGCGTCCTCAGGGATCCTAGTCCATACTGCACTCCTGTGAAGGCATATATTTAGCAATGGCTCTTTCCAGAGGTCTAGTTTATTTGTGAGGAGTTTTGTGCTCAATAATTACTATCTTTGGCTAATGCTGTACACGATGAATACAACGATATTCATGCACAACAGGAGATCCATAGGCCTGTTTTAAGACAGTTGTGTCTCGCGGTAAGTTTACTGGGTAACACTTTATATTAACACACACAGATCCGCCATTAACAAGCTGCTTATTAACATGTAAATTAATAACATACTAGTCATTTGTTAGTCATTACACATCATTTTTTAATTGCTACCATATTCTGTATGAGCCCATACCCATAGCTTTAGCTTTAACTAAGACATTCTCCAGTATTACTTCCTAATTACAGTTTATTCATAGTAAGTAAGTTAGTTGTTATATAAAATATGATATTCATATTCTTTGCTCAGTAAGGGGCTTATAAGGTGCTAGTACAACAGGAACAGGTAGGCTATTCTCAGGAACTATTATTTTCAATCAAAAAAATTTAATTAGGATGTATTTGAACAAGATTAGAACTTGTAGCTTTGGGTTTTGTTCCTATGAATACACCATCTTTTCTCAGTATAACTGAAGGAGAATAACTGCTCCTGTTATACTACTGTATTATAAGCCCCACACTAACCAAAGCATAGGCATTTCTTTAATTGTGCAAAATGGTTGTTTCATTTTTAGGTTATTTGTAAATGTTTTAAACTATAAGACTTTAAGAGTGTCACTGACATGTGGATATTTGGTTCTGCTTGTGGTGTTGTCCCCTTAATACTAGGCTATATTTGTAGGATTGGTTTGACACTCCTATTTGTTACATTTGGGTGTGTATGAGTGTATGTTTGCTAACGCAAATAGCACAGAGAGTGTTCAAAGCACCTAGTGTTTGGTTGTTTATGGTTTGCCCTACTTCACTTCTCTTTGGCAGTAAGTCTGCCTTTAAATCATGTGCCTGGTCAGCCACCTGCAGTTTCAGTTTACAGTTGCCTGAATAATGCATAGCCTGTGTATTATTCTACACACACAAGCACACACAGAATGGTGATGTGTCAGGGATGAAGAATTTGTGTTTATGTCATGTGATATATCAGGAAGACTTCACTGTACTTCTAGGGTGGTCCAAAGTCGTTTTTTGTGACTTTAAATTTCCAAGACAGTACTGCTTAAACTGGATTAAACTGGTGCCCAAGATGTTAAACCTGTTAGAAAAGCTCGCCTTGTAATCAGCATTATCTCATCAGTCAATATGACTATCTTATGCTGCTCTTTGCCTCTGGCAGGTTTATTTCATCTATGATGAAGAGGTGGAGGAAGAGGAGAAGGAGGAGCCTCCTCCTCCAGAACCGGTGAAGCCAGTCAACGACAAACCACACAAATTCAAGGACCACTACTGCAAGAAGCCAAAGTTCTGTGACGTCTGTGCGCGCATGATTGTCCGTAAGTCAAGCATCTGCCACTCTTATTTTGAACACCTTTGGAGAATGGATGAGATGAGTTGAAGGTCAGGTTGATCCATTATGAACCAAGGCAATGAGGCTCTCTGCAGAGGGCAAGAATCCAATATCTGTCACGTCCTTGCGTGGTCAAATACCAAACCAGCACTTCCTGGTGTTATTTACATTGTCATCATTTTATAAAACATGTCTTAAGTTATTTATTCAAGACTATGCTACTGTCCAAATGGAGAAATGCTGAAACCTTCTGTGATTCTCCTCTTTCAGTCAATAATAAATTTGCCCTGAGATGCAAAAACTGCAAGACGAACATCCATCACCAGTGCCAGTCCTATGTGGAGTTTCAGAAATGCTTTGGCAAAATTGTAAGAGCTCAACACATACAGCAAATACAGTGTAAATTCTTTCTGCACTTCATCATATGTGCTTCAGTTCAGACTAAAGAAATACTCCCTCATGTTCTCGTTTCCACTCTCCTGGGTCCTGTCAGCCTCCTGGTTTTAGACGAGCATATAGCTCGCCTCTCTACAGCAGTCAGCAGAATGCCACAGTCAGCCAGCTGCTGCCTTTCTGTAAGCCCACACTCATATCCAGACATCCACCACATTAAGATGGTTACTGTAATTTCCAGATTATTAACCGAGGTTAATACATTTATTTTGAAAAAATGTAATTATCTCTGTGGTTAATACATGAGTGAGGACTATACATGGGGATGCATTTCTTGTCATTCTACTTTGATTGTTTGTTTTTTTTTTTTTTTTTTAGTTTGCATAAAACACTGACCTGAGGTTTATACATGGTGCTGCTTATATTCGGGAAATTACTGTAGTTTTGCTCTTAAATTGCAACTGTTAACCAAGGTTAGTAGGTTACTCTCTGCAATGAGCTTAATCCATGAGGAAAAGCTATACATGGGAACACATTCTTTTCCTCAAGCTACTTCTCAATTACATCACAATCTTATTCTACTTGATAATGGTGGTGGTGTAGAGGTTAAGGAACCTGACTAGCATTAGTAGTCTGGAAATTGTAAGTTCGAATCTCAGCTGCCACCATTGTGCCCTTGAGCAAGGCACTTAACCCTAAGTTGCTCCAGGGGAGACTGGCCCTGATGTAACTGAAACTGAAAGACAAAATCTAAGTCATAAAAGCATCTGATAAATGTAAATGATTATACGTAGTGTCTTGCGGTTCATACATGGTGCAGTTTACATTTGGGGAATTCCTGAACTGTACTGTGTTTTCCTCTGACATGAAGCCCAGTCTAACCGCACTGACCCCGTGTTTGAGACTCTACGTGTAGGAGTCATCATGGCCAACAAGGAACGCAAGAAGGGTTCAGAGGACAAACATAAGGTGACGCAGTTTTATGTCTAGAATGTAGAGAGTCTATCATATGATTATGCTGAAGTCATATGAGATAAAAAACACAAAGGCAAAGAAGGCAGATAATGGTGTTGTGATAAAGCATGTTATAAGGCAAGCATAAAGCAAGTTATTCAAATTATTTTAAAATTCTGGTCGGGACTTCAGATGGAGTGTGTAAAAGTCCCGTTTGTCTGTGTGTGTGTGTGTGTGTGTGTGTGTCTGTAGATGATGATGATGATGATGGAGGAGGAAGACTCCCAACCTAAAGAGGATGAGTCAGGAGAAGGAGGTGAGTGGCTGTAGACACAGTCTGATCTGCATTGGAGGAGTCACATGGTCAGTGTGTCTGCCTCGAGCACGTGCATCTCTCCTCTGTCTGAGCTGACAGCTGCTCAAGATCTTCTGGCTTTTTGTTGCTTCACCATTAAACTCTGTGAGGCACCTTGTTTAAATTGTTTCCTGTGTTCTGTATAGCTCTGAAGAGGAGAGCCAGACAGGCTGTATTTAGCTTTGGTTCAATTGGTTCCATCCATACCTGAAGCCTAAATGATTTCAAAATATGTGAGAGCAGATAGTGCACAAAAAGATATGGTGTTTCTTCTTGTGTGAAACTGAATTGATTGGATGTGCTCATGGTTGACCACAGCATTTTGGTGACAGAACACAACTGATGGTGTAACTGGTATTTTCACAGCAAATCAAGAGGGGGACAAGAAAGGAGACAAAGCTGCTCCAGATGACAAGGTGGGGCGATGATGATGATGATGGTGATGATGTTGATGATGATGATAATGCTAGGAAATGGCAAAACACAAAATACTCACCCAATGACATTTCTTGTAAATATTTGGTCATGCATTGTTCAGTGTGACATGATAGCATCTGTATCTTCATCTTAAAGTAATGATTACATGGAGTACTGTAATGGACATTCATGACTGACAGCAACAGCTGTGATGAAAAATTACCATGATAACAATAATGATGATGATGATGATGATGGCAGTAGTGTCCAGCCTGTGTGTCCATGCTGTGTTTCAGACTAAGAAGCCCCAGCCTGGCAAACTGGGCGTGTTCTCTCAGACACACTACTACCTCGCCCTGTACCGCTTTAAAGCTGTGGAGAAAGATGACTTAGACCTGCAGTGAGTCAGTTCCGATTCCCGCTGTCTTAAAAGTCACTCACATCTCTCTGCTCTATCTCTCTCCGCACCCCCACTTTCTTCTCCTCTCCTCACCTCCCACCTTCTCTTTAACTTTAGATTTGCCAGTTGGTCACATTGTGACATTTGTCTGTCTTTGTCTTTAATTTCATCTGTGTCTGCCATTATGCCTTGTATGTGCAATGAAAAACATTAAATTCTTCAGTGTTGAAAAAACCAAGAGCACTTCGGGGATGAAAAAAAATATATATGATTGAAAATCCAAATGAAACTAACAATTAATTAATTCATCCATTATTCTTCTGATTATTTTTGTGAATACTTAATGGAGACCACAGAAGCCGGTCATAAAGAGACACAGATGACACATCTCACTGTCAGCATAGAATGCTCATTCTGTGAATTTACCAGTGCTTTCCAGATCCTTTTCTTGTGTTTTTAAAATGTGCCTCTACTGGAAACAATACTCTAAAGTCCTCCAAAGCTTTTTCTATTTAAAAGCCATGGCTTATGCCTAACCTCTGTATGGTGTGTATGTGGTGTGTATTTCAGTCCTGGAGACCGAATCACTGTGATTGATGACTCCAATGAGGAGTGGTGGAGGGTAAGTTTTCAACACACGTAGATACACACAGCCACACACACACACATACACACACACACACTCAGAGAGAAAATTTAGAACCATGAGACTGCTCACACTCACATACACCTCTCACAGTCACCAGCATCATGGAGTTGTAATAGCGACTGCTGCCATTTCACAATTATCACTTTATTTCTTTGAAAGACTTGTCATTGGTTGTTCACACATTTAGCTGTTTACTAATGAGTCACCCAAATGCACACAGTCCCATTTTTAACTAATACAGTAGAAAATAACATTTCCCATTTTTAATATGAACTAATGAAATAGCATTTCACCTTCTAGGGTAAGATTGGAGAGAGGTCAGGCTTCCTCCCAGCCAACTACATCATCCGTGTGCGCTCAGGAGAGAGGGTGTACAAAGTGACACGCTCATTTGTAGGGAACAGAGAGATGGGACAGATCACCCTGAAGAAAGACCAGGTCTGGCTCCCCTTACAGCACTCCACTTTATTCATAGACACACATTCCATTCATGCTGAAACTCAGTTTATATTTAAGAGCTTGTTGAAGAGCACCGCATGCAGACATTGTGTTATTACATAGTAATAACTAGTGTAGTACTTAACTAATACACAACTTTTTCCCTCACCCTCTGAATTATTTAAAATATTAGGTTGCACTTCTTTTTGCATTTGTTATTTAAAGAGTTTCAAATCAGTTGCAGCTGTGAATTGCTGCTATGATCTTTGTAGTGGAAATCTCCCTTGATTGGTTATGTTTGTTAATGTTAATGTTTATGTTCACAGATCGTGGTGAAGAAGGGAGAGGAAGTCAATGGCTATCTGAAAGTTAGCACTGGACGCAAGCTGGGCTTCTTCCCTGCAAACCTGTTGCAGGAGATCTGAGCTGGACTCACAGATATTGTATTGCTACTGCTAGCATATTGAATAGTATATTTTCACCCAAACTACAGAAACACTAAACCAAAGCAGTAGATTTTACGTGACATCCATTTTTTGTGACTGTTTGAACCATGGACATAAATTTAAAAAAAGGCAGGAAAGTGACTTGGCTGGGGGGCTTTTTCATCCAGCGAAATCGCTTTTGAAATGTGTTTTTCGACACCCAAAACTAAATGAGGCCATTTAGCCCTTGGCAGTGCTGAGTTAATCAGCCATGATCATTTCCAGTGACCATATTGCTACAATAGAGACCTCCGGTCAGAGAGGTATCCTCTGGCTTTCCCTGATTGGTTCTGGGCTCCCGAAATAGCTGCAATCCCATTTGTGACGCAGAAAGGGACCACTGAACGGTAATGAGCCAACTGTCACCTTCCCTAGCCCTTCCGTCCAATGACCCAATAGCACAGGCCTGTGCCACAGCCAAAATTAGAACTCCATCATTAGTTAAAGGAATGACCTATTCCAGGGGGGGTATAGGTTCAGGGCATTCCTTTCCCCCTTTTAGCCTCTCTCTCTCTCTCTCTCTCACACACACACAAACACACACACACATACACACACACACAAAGTTACAAACACACACGCCATCTGTTGATCCATTACAAACCACACACATATGGATAGTGTTGTGCCTGTCAGGATCATGGCAGGCTGTTATGTTATTATGCTGATCTGTACCAGTAGGATATCATAAAGACCACTATAGACATCATGGCATTAAAGCCCATTTTTCAATAAATGGGTGTGTTCAGTGTAGATCTCACTTGAACCTGTAGATTTGACACAGCTGAGCACAGCATGGTATGAGGAGTTACTAGATGTCATATGTGGTGTATGAGTTTGCATTAGTGCATGTGTGACTGAGAAAGACAGACAGAGAGAGAAATACTAACAAAGGGGGAAAGAGACTGAGAGAGGGAGAGAGAGGCGCATAGAAAATGCAGGGAATGTCACCTCCCGAGTGTGCAGTGAAAGAGACAGACAGGGACAGGTGGATCTCTCCCTCTTTCTCTACTCCACTGATGTTTCCTGTCTTTCTTTTTCTTTCTTTCTCTCTCTCTCTCTTCTTTCCTCTTCCCCTCCTCTTCCCCCTTTCTTGTTTCCACACTTACCTGCCTTCCTCACTTCACCCTTACCCACTTGGTTTCATGCTGTTCTGTCATTGGAAGCTGCAGCCTGTCATCATTTCAGGACTCTAGACGTACACACACACACACACACACACACACGTACATTCACACCAAAAACACTTGGACATATTGACAGACAGACAGGCACACACACACACACACACACACACACACACACACACACACACACACACACACAAACATGCACATGCACATCATTTTTGACTGTCAGTAGTGAGTGTCGGTGCGGTCCACTGCAGGTAGTGGCCAAGCTTGAGAAGGCGTTTGATTGGGCTACTGAGACCCCCTTCAGATGCGGGTCACTTCCTCTGTGTGAGGAGCCATCTCATCTCGTCTGTCGCTGGCTGAGACGAAAGAGTGGCTGAGGCAACAGCAATCTCATCCACCATGTCATCACTGATCCCCAAGCCTCAACCCACGTCACCACATCCCCCCACAAAAAGCACAAGGGATAGGGATAATCAGAGTGGAGGATTGCAAAAACTCCACCATGAGGTGGAATAAACTCCATTTAGCAGACAAAGGCATGGGCCTAATAGACTGAATAGACCAGTTGTACAGGCTAGATGTCATTATATAAGTGACATTATGGACATTTTGTTAATTTGTTCTTCCTGGACAGTACAATGGCAACAGTTCAATGTTGTTTTTAGTTATAAATATTGACTCTGTAAAATTTCAAAGTAATTGCTGTGTTGACTTGTCACCACCAGAGGTCAGTGTTGCATCTCCCTTTCCTCAAGTCTCCCATCATGTGGAGTCATGCTGGTCTCCAAAGGGGGAGGGAAAAGAAAGAAGGGAGGGGGGCAACCATATGGGCAATTATGGACTGAGAGACAGGTTAGAACACCAAGAGACCACTCACAGCAGAAGTCACCTCCTCATATCCTCAGTTCAAATTTACTAAATGGCTTAATTAGCTAATGCACGGAAATCTGATCTTAATTCAGCATTTTTTTCTGGGGGCAGCCTCTAAAGTAGAAGTCTGATCTAGACATCTGGAGAGGTAAAAAAAAGAAAAAGAAAAATTGTCTGGCATTATACAACATATGTCTTTTTTAACATGTGACCTTAGCTTTGTCCTGCAGACATTCAGTGTCACTAGTTTCTCAGCTAAAATATATCTGACTCCCTTCCAATTAAGTATATGGCTAACAGGATCAATCCAGACAGCACTTCAGAAGATTCATGTACCACTTAGAATAAGTATAAGACTTCTTTTTGACTTGAACAATGGCAGATAACTACAGATAAAACAGCTTTCATCTTTTTTTCCTCCCCTCATATTCAGCTTGAATGCTTATCAGTACGATTGCAACAACTTAGTAAAGGAGCGTCGTCATGTCAGTCTCACCTCTCACTAAGTCTCTGTCTCCATCGATGTCCAGCTGCGATAATGCCTTGGACCGGGCCAGGAGATCTCTAATGTACCGGGCACAGAATCACATTATGGATCCAGCCTTGGCAAGGAGCATTTAAAAGAACATCCATCTACAGTTTTAGACTTTGAAGAAATACTGCAAATGTGTTTGAAAAAATCTAATGGAATAAAGCTATATTACCGTTGGGCCGAGTGGAGCAGGTATTGATTTTTAGCACAACGTTTCAGAGGCTCTCTTCCTCGTTCTTAATGCTACATCTCTTTCTAAACCTCGGAGCTATGAAAAAAACATTTTGCTTTAGCCACAGTGAAAGGATTTTTTTTAATCTAGCAAATATCTATGACATTGTCACTTCCCATTGCTCTCTCTCTTCTTCCTCTTCTCTTTTTTCTTCCTCCTTTATTATCTCTTTATTCTCTCTTTTCCTTTGTTATCTCTACATGTACTGTATATCAGCTTGCACTATTAACATGTGCATGCCAACTCTATATGTGGATGTGCAACAGTGGTGTTGGGGTATAAGTTGGTGTATAAGTTGGTGTTGGTGTATATGTAGTACAGTGTACTGTGAGCAATTTTACTACTATTATCTGACATTTTCTCCTTCCATGATTTTTTCCCACTTTTCTTCTCTTTCTCTCTCCTTTCACTCTTTCTTTTCTTACTTCACTTTTCCTACTCTCTTTTCTTCTTCCTCTGTCTCACGTTCTCTGTGTGACTGTGTGTGTGTGTGTGTGTGAGAGAGAGAGAGAGAACGAGAGAGGCTGCCCTTCTCTTTTCTCAGCACGAGTCTGTGTTTCTGTTTGCCCAAGCCAGGTGTTTTAACAGCTAAGTTTCTGGAGCAGAAGATTAAATCTCTGACACGACACTTTGGGTAATTGTGGTAGAACAACTATTACTCTTATTCCCTTTCATTTTTCACCGTGGCTGAATTCAATTATCGTCTCTGATTTGTATGATTATTCATCTTCATTATTCATGTGGTTGCGTGACTCTCACGGCACAATAGGCGAACGTGTTTCCTCTGGCTCCTTGTTGTCTTCCTGGGAGAGTGGCGGTGGTGGTGAGGTAAGGTTGAGTTACAGAGTGCAAAGAGAGTTTGGTGAGTAGTGAGAGGAGGAGAGAGAGACATAGAGAGAAAAAGAGAGAGAGGAAGGTGTCCAGTCTAGTAGAGTTGCTGAGATATGGCCAAGCCACCCACTCCTTTAGTGCAGTCACAAATGACAGAGAGTGACAGACAGACAGGATGTCATTTCTGTCAGGAAGAGTAAAAAGGGCCTTGAACAAGGGAGTTTGTGTGTGTGTGTGTGTGTGTGTGTGTGTGTGTGTGTGTGTGTTGTGCAGCATTGTGCTAGAGTGTGTATTGTGTGCACTTTCAACACAAGTGCAAACACAGCAAGTACAGACACAATGTATGTGGCGATGCAGTCTCTCTCTCTCTCTTCTCTTACTGATAGACCAGATAGACACACACACTCTCACACACACAGTCGGGTTCACTCGGACACACACCTAACAATCCCTCTCTCGCACTCTCTCTGTCTCTCACACTCTCTTTTTTTCTGTCTCTCACTCAACCTCTCTTTTTTTCTCTCTCTCTCTCTCTCTCTCTCTTTCTTTCTCTCTCTCTGAGGCCTACGGAGACAGTGGGCTGGAGAGAAGGCTGCAGGGCTGGGAGCAATTAGGCCTGAGTTGCGCGGCAAACACCTGCACAGGCTGTGCCCCCGGGGAGCGCCCGGCTGGGGTGGCAGGATGAGGAATCTTCATCATTATCATTATTTATTTGCTAAGCAGCGGCCGACTCCAGGGCCACTTCGGAATTCAGGAATTACAATGAGGACGCTTTCACAACAAGTCACAACACTTTACTACGAAACATTGACTTTTCTTTTTGTAAAAAAAAAAAAAAGATTTTACAGATGACCAGTAGAACCTTGCCAGTTTCAGGTTTGAATTGAATGTAGAATCTGAGAATCTAATTGAAAGGTTTTCACAAATTAGACATATCTGTAATGCCCTTAGTTGATTCTACACTGTTTAGCATGCCAAGTTTGCTAGCAAGGAGATTGAGGTGAAAGAGAAGTGGTGAGAGATTGCTATTTGGCCTCTCTTCTAGTTGAACAATAAATGGATCCCCCCCACCCTCTCGCCCCCCAAAATTTCAATTTGAATCCAAAAATCATCAGATCTGAAAGCCAAACATTTCCAAAAAAGAACATTGTGTACTTACAAGTCAAACAAGTCTATTAGCTGTGTGTCTGAATAACTTGCAGTGCTGATTTGGATGATGGTCTTGTGCTGCTATTTAGAACAACTTTGGTGTTTTCATTTCAAACAGCCAATGTGCAGCATTGTAACTTCTAAAAACTGTCAGGTCGATTTCTTGCAAGAGGTCAACAGGGTTACAGCGGGAGATGGCACCATGTCGCCCCAAAACCATCTTTCATCTTCCAAGTTCACTTTTCAAATAGTCATCATACTAGTGTACTCCAGGCACTTAGCATCACTCTGGGGTAAGGATAGTTTGTGTGTGTGTGTGTGTGTGTGTGTGCATATTGGGGGGGGGGGGCTCTTAAATGTGAGAGGCCCTCATGATCTGATTGGCTCTTCACCACTGCTGTCCCAGCTGTAGCTCATCACTGACACCTCAGGGCCCCTGCGGGAACATGAGCACGACAGAGGTGCAAGGAGCGGTGTGTGTGTGTGTGAGAGAGAGAGGGAGAGAGCTTCTCCCTGTCACAATGTCACACACACACACACACAGACACACTCACACACACATACGCACACACCCATATCACACCACACACTTACCTTGAGAAGGCCCGGGCTCCAGAAATCTGCTTTTACAGTGTCCAATAGAGTGGATAAGAGGAGAGCTTAAAATTATTGTATCATAAATCATCGGCCAGAAGATCTTGCAAAAAAAGGGTCCTTCCACCGCCTTGATAAAGTAATCTAAGCTACAGCCCTGTGCTCATGAACTTGGGATATAAATCACTCTTTCTCTCACTCGCTGTGTTTGTTCAGGAAAAAATGCAAAATGTGCAAACTAAGAGTTTCACATCAGATCAGATAGTTGCATGCATACATACATACATACTAGACTGCAGGCAGATTTTAGTCCATGATGTGATACAGTGAAATTGGTTATCTCCTTTTCTACATGTACACAAGAGAGATCCCAAAGCCAAAAAGTCTCCAGTGCACAAAATAATCATTGTGATATAGTGGCCATGATATAGTGTTAACGTCAAAGGTACATCCACTGATGATCTGAATTTGTCTTGTTCAGGTGCTTATTGCAGGTCTAACATGTCAATACAAACACCTACACACAAGAATAGTAAAATGAATGAAGAGTGGAGGAAAATAATGTTGAATACTTCAACATGAAGGAAAGGCCATCTGCAGATTATAGTTTGTTAACTTGGGAGTAAAGCATCATGTTAAGCATGTTAAGCATCAACAAAAGGCAAAAGTTTGGCAAAAATCATGTCAGGCTTACTAATCGGTATTTTATTTATTATTTTCAGTTGTGTGATGATTGATTGAAAGAGCATTTTGGGCTGGCTTTTCCAGAGCTTTGACATATACACATACACAGGAGACAGAACAAAACAGAGTTTTTTTGTGTTTTTAGTTTCATTATTTAACCGAATTCTCATGCTAGTTATGGCAGCATTTTTAAGGTGATGTTTTAAGTATTTCAGTACTGTGGTTATAGTGCATTTTGCATGAATCCTGCTTGGATGCATGCTTAGACTGCCCAGTGTGTAAGTAGCAGAAAACATGGATGTGATGGTGGGGGAAAAATATATTTATTCATTTATTTGTTTGTTTATTTATTGAACCCTTGCAATAGATATGGACTGGCAAAACAACATTTTCCCCATCATTTACTGATCTTATTCAGTTTGCTGCAGCAGAGGGATCGTCCTGCCATGTATGGTGGAGATACTGTATAGGTTTCAGTGCACCTGCGGCCAGTGCCCAGTCCAGTCAGTGTGTGTGGCGCAGTCTCACAGAAAGGGGTCTGTGTGGGTAAATGGAGACATGGGCAGCAAATTAAATGGAGTCTATTTGCAGTGCAGGCTGGGTACTGGTGTGCTACATGAGTGGGCTACTGTGACCTGATAAGAGGGAAGGAGGACCTGTGGAGAGGTCTTTATGGGACTGTATGTGTATGTGTGAGTGTGTGTGTGTGTGTGTATGTGTGTACTTATATGTTGAGCCGAAGTAAGTGTGTTTGTGTGTGTGTGTGTGTGTGTGTGTATGTGGAGTCAGTAGCACACAAACTCACTACTGGTCTGGATTTGCCGAATCGTGTGTAGCAGACTATGGTCAGAGCATAAGTCATGCTCTCTCTCTCTATGCAGCAGACACCTCAGGGGCTACTTTCCACCGGCGAGGCTCAATCACGCCCTACGCAAAATCGATATACTCGGGAATGGGGAGGAACACAGTGAGAGAAGATGAGGAGAAGGAGAAGGAAGACGAGGGTGAAGAAGAGAGGGAGAGTGAGGGATGAGAGAGGGAGGGTCAGGATGGGAAGATGAAAGATGAGGGTCAGACTTCCCATGAGCCACTGGGGGCCTGCTGATTTCAAGATTAGGTCATCAATGAGAGAGAGAGAGAGAGAGAGAGAGAGAGAAAGAGAAATGAAGAGGGGAGTGAAGTGAAGTGAGAATGTGATTAAGACAGAGCCTTGGATGTGAGAATGAAATAAAGCACAGGGACTGATCAGTTGGATGCTGGTTCTACTGAGGAGTGGTCAGAGACAGAAAGTGCATATGGGAGTTCAGCACTCCGTGCGCTTGTCTTCCTGCCCTGTCTGTCTCACCTTTTGCTCTGTTTCTCTCTCGCTGTTGCCTACACACGTTGGGATGAACTTCTATCTAGTCTATCTAGTTCTGATTCGACTTTTCCTCTGTGTCATGTCTGCAGTATGAACAAAATCTTGTCCACCAGGCTACCTCCCTTCCAGTGTATACCACTTGATGCCTAACAACACATTTCTGAAGTGACAGGGCCAGTCTTCCATTATTGGCAGCCAAACCCTGGCAGGCTAATCAGTTCACCAAGCAGCAAAGCAGCATGTGGCATCATTACCTTTGAAAGAAACTTGAGGAAACCTGAAAGCTTTTTTTTGTATTCACCTGGAGAAATTTAATACTGTTTCCTGACTGGCTGAAAGGGTGTGTGTTATTACCTGATAATGCTAACTATAACAAGCATAAGAGATGGTTGAACTAGCAAGCAACAATGGAATTAGCTGTTTACAAGCACACAGTTGTCAGTAAAAGAAAGAAATAGTAAATATAGTAACAGAACAGGTTATCTTCTTTTAAAACTGAACCACATGTTTCCTTTATGTTTTGAACACATGCTGATTGTCTCAATGCATTAGATGCAACTGGGTGATAACCGGGACAACAGCCTTCGAGGTGTCCTGATATAGTGATTATCTCCCAATCAGGACACTTTGGCTTCTGTTATCCCTTAACATAATGAACTAATCATTCCAATACTTACACGTTCACCTACAGGACATTTTAATTTGGAGCATTTTTTGTCCAGACTGTATGTAAGTGTCAAACTGTAAATGATTGTAGATGTGGCTGGAAAATGCAGGTTGTCCATATCTGTCAAATGGAAATGCATTTTGAATGCTCATTAGGCTCCAAGTTATGTCCTTCTAATTATTTTTGAATAACTTCCACTGTACTACAATCTACAATATCTGAAATAATAATCAGACAAATAGCTTTCTAGCCAAAACATTTCAAATTTAATTAAGCATTTATGTAATAATTTTTATTATTATTATGTGTGTGGTGTGTCAACACAGATTTCACTGTTGTCTCTTACATTTCTCTAACACATATCCAGAGCCTTCTGTCAATGATTTGCATTTTAATTATATTTGTGTGGCTGGCATGAAAATCTCATTCTTTTTAATGACTGATTATTTTTACACTGTTTACTTTTTGGTAGTGTTACATCTATTATATGTGGCATTCTACTACACTTATGTCTCATCTTGCATCATTGTACAATACACATCCAAATGGGTCTTCTTCTCCTTCCCATGACTGCAGCCATCTCTGGCCCAAACTTGGCCCTGATTTGGCACAGATCTGTATTCTTCTTCTTATTGTAATAATAATAATAATAATAATAATCCTCCGTCCCCACACAGCAGGGTTGTTGTTGAGCCTTGACTGTTTTCAGATGACCTTAAGGCTTTGATGCCAAGTGATCAAGCATGTTTACACCACCTTTATCATACATTCATGTGGTGTCATCCACCACTCTCTGTGTCTACCGTCTGCTCCGTCCCGTATGCTGCAGCCAGACAGTACCCTTCGCAATTCTCTTTCCATTTGAATTCATGAAGAAATTTACAAAGCATGACTGATGGAATTACATAAAAGTGTGTGAGTGTGTGTCTGTGTGTGTGTGTGTGTGTGTGTGAGAGAGAGAGAGAGAGAGAGAGAGAGAGAAAGCACGAGCACTTGAGAATTCTGCGATATTTCATACAGGTGCCAGCTGGCCAATATCTTTATAAAATCTGCCATATCACGGATGGGTAGTAGTTCACAACCCTGATGCAATCCCTTACTAAATTTTCTTCAGTTTTTGTATCTACAAAATGGGCTACATATAGATATGATCTTGAGCCGAAAGCCTCATGCACTTCCATGCATTTTATTTGACACAGGGTGACAGTTGGGCCTGGTGGACCAGACTCTTTGCAGGGTCTAAACATAGGCGTAGCCCACTTGGCAGTGGGTGGGAACTTTAACCGCTAAACCTGTTGTTTCTGCCTTCAATTTCTGTCCATTGATTGGATGCTAAAAATCTAATCAAGAAAAGTTGATGTTGAGTTGCGAACAGGAACTGTAGCAAAATGCAATATTGAATGGAGGTACTAGGTGATGCTAGCCTCACTAAACAACTGTGGTTGAGGAAGTAAAATGCAGCTGGTGTAGTATTAAAGCTCACTCATCACAACTCTTTTCTTTCCCATATCACTTACTTGAGTTAACACTCCCCAGTTACAGCATTCACAACATGAGATATTTTTATAAGGTTACAATTACAGTTTAGATAAGGTTGAAATAACTGCAGAATGGGCAAAGTAGCTCCGTTTCATAGTATTTTATAGTATTTTACTCACATCTGAAATAACACTCTAATTTGATTATCCCAGCATAATAAGTGGTATTACTTTGTCTCTTGAAACAAAATGCCGTATGCACATGTGCACATTTGCTTGAACATCTGTCTTTCTGTAGCTTTTTCTCTCTCTCTTTCTTTCTCTCAGTAGTTCTCTCAGCATCTGGTCACTCGGTTGACAACCTGCTCCCTTCATGCTCCCTACTGTAAGACTGTTTATGTGCTGAATGTTTTGGAAATGGTGCCATTTCAGCTTGCAAAGGCATGTCAAGTCCATTTGGCTTTTACATGACATCCTGGAATAATCCAAATGCCTTCAATGGCCCCTTTGTGAATGTAGCACTCCAAGCTTCTAAACTCCAGGATGTCAGGGGTCAGTCGATACACAATGCATTAGTGAATTGAGGGTGCCTCATGCTGTCATTCAGGTCTTCATCAGTGATCCCCCACTCTCTCATTTCCTCGATCTGCCTCTCCTCTCCTCTCTTCCTCTCTCTTTCTCTCTGTCTCTCTCTCTGTCTTTTAGATGCCATGCCCCCCCAGAGTCACTTGATCCCCACATACAGTGGGCAGATCCTGGGGCCTGATCATGGGTCGGCCCTCTGGCGGGATGGGGCCACTTTCACTCTCCTCTGTGGCGCTGCTCGGCGGCGTTCTCGCCTCCTGTCGGAGGGGCCCTGTCTGAGTGATGGGCCGCTGATGGCGAACGCTGGCCGATGACAGATGAATGTGACAAGCAGATGGTTTTGGTTGTCGTCTCTTTAATCATGCGGATTCAGCTGGGCGTGAAGGGAGAGCTTTGTCTTGTCAAAGCAACACAAACAGGAGACAAATTTATCCAGGCTGACTTAAAAAAAAAGGAGAAAGTGAGAGAGAGGGAGGGAGAGGAGAAGCAAGGGGGAGAGAGGGAGCGAGGAAATGAAAGATGAAAGAAAGGAGAGACAGGAATGAACGAGAGAGAGCAAATAAAAAAGAGGAGAAATTTGAGAATGAAAATGGGATAAATGGTGGATGTTTTTTTTTTTGGTTGTTTCTGAAGATGACTTTTAAGAATAGAGTATGAATGATGTTAGTGTTCTCTCAGCGGTGGAAAATGGTGCTTATTCTCTGTTTCGAGGGTAATTTAGGCTGGAGCCCTGTTACAATTTTTTTTTTGTATCACCACGGCTTTATTGGGTTTTGTCCCCTGTCTCATCATGCCGTACATTTGGATGCTCAACATTATATATGATCTTTAGGCTTGCTTTGTAAACAAACCAAAACAGGCTTGAAAATTTTGCAATTGCAAATTTTGAAAATTTTTGCAATTCTCCCCTTTCATGTCCAATATTTGCCCCCTTAACAAATCCCCCAGGACAGGCCATGAAGGATTTGGGCCTCCTTACAGAAGGTGCATTGCATGGTAACTCATAAGGCTCAAAGAGCATCTCAACTATGTTCTAAGAAACGTAAAAAACAAAATAGAGAGCTTAATGCAAGATTACATTTCCATGATCACATGTCCAGTCTGCGTGTTGAAGATCAGAACCTCAAACATCTGAGCGAGTCAGTGAAAAGGATGATGTTGATTTCATATTCATTAATGAACATTAAACCACTAGTAGCTAGCATAAAACTGAATTCTCTCTACAGTTCAAAGCATCAATGCAAAGCTTCTGTACTCTACAATGCAAATATTCATCTCTATCATCTCTACAATGCAAATATTCTGTACAACAGTTCTGGGCATTCATTTACATGAATTATCAGTGTTTGCCTTCTTTTTCAGAGTATGCTCCGTTTAACACCCTCACACACATGTGGCAACATATTAACACACACACACACACACACACACACACACACACACACACACACTGTGTATGTACTGAGGGAAAAATTAACATTGTATGACAATCAGGTGCAAGTAATGTGATAATTAGCTCTTAAATGATCAGCTCATCACAACAAGGTGGCTATCAGTGCACAATGTGATTAGCAGCAACTTTGCTCACCACACACACACACACACACATACACACACACACAGGAATGTGAAGCCATCATCTACCCCACTGTCTGGGAGATAACATTACTGATCTTTAGTGTGATAAGCCGAGATGACTTGCTAGGCCTGGGCGGCCCACTCTTCATATCTCTCTTCTTCCTGTCTCCCTCTTTTCTCTCTCTCTCCGTACGTCTCCACTGTGCCGCTTCTCAAGGTTACTCCGGCAAGGTTAAATTGACTTTAGATTAATTAACTGTCAATTAAAGGGGTAATTGTTTCATTATGTGGTCAGCCCTGGAGACAGAGGTAGGTGGAGGTGGGAATGTCAGGGCTGGTTTAGTCCAAGAGTGAAAGCAGATCACCAGAGAGAGAGAGAGAGAAAGAAGAAAGAAGGGATGAACAAGGGAATCAAAGAGAGTGGTAGCCCTCTGCCAATGCACAGATTCTTTCTGTCAGTGGCACCACATCGTTACTTCTGTGCATCATCATCTCCAGTGGTAAGTTGAGTGATGGTTGTGGTGCACACCTTACGCTTCCCAGAAATCTAGACTGGCATAAAAAAGAATGCAAGAGAGAAAAAAGAGACAGTAAAGAGAAGGTGTATCATTTTTTAGAGGGATGGAAAGGTTGAGAGCTGTTGAGGATGTGCATAGATAAAGCAGAGAGAGTGAGAGATATGGATAGAAATGGGGGTGTAGGAGGGAAGGAGAGAGGAGGAGAGGAGAAAAGAGGGAGAGAGCTTGTTGATGAAATGGTGATTGCCTCTCGTCTCCTAATGGGTGGCCTGGAGGTTTCTCTCCTCAATGGATGGCATCTATTGCTAAGCCACTCTCTGCCTATTAGTCCTCCTACTTCTCTCTCTCTCTCTCCCTTGTTCGTTCATACACCTTAAAACTACTCAGTCAGAGTCA
Source organism: Tenualosa thibaudeaui (assembly GCA_027481765.1). NCBI lineage: Eukaryota > Metazoa > Chordata > Actinopteri > Clupeiformes > Clupeidae > Tenualosa > Tenualosa thibaudeaui. The sequence goes on from JAIFZK010000003.1 coordinate 5,818,078, forward strand.
CCATGTCAGCTGTGCTTAGAATGTGTGTGTGGTGTTTATGTCTGTCTTTTGGCAGGATAACAGTTTTTCCCTTTCTCTCTCACATACACACACACTCTCTCTCTCTCTCTCTCTCTTCATTTCACTTCTGTATTGTATTCTTTCATGCTTTCATATGTGTCTCCCCCTCACCCAAAACTGGTCTCTTAATGGTGAAGCCATTATTCTTTCTCTCTGTCTCTCTCTCTCTCACTTCTCTTTTTGGCATGCCTGTCTCTTTCACTCTCTCCTGCCATTCGTATTGAGATGACCAAGTTCCTCCTGTGTTTGACAGGTAAAATGAAGTTCCCCTCAGAAACCGTCGACTCATTGTTCTTAGTGGAGATGTAGCATTAATTTCATGAAAGGTGAGCATTTGTTATCAGTGCAGCAAGATTCTTTACAGCCAGCAGCTTTAAGATTTATGTGAGACATTATTCTCTTAGCGACCTAAGTGTTCATTTTGGCGTGCCTATACAAGGCTTGCATTTAGTTCCTTTCACTGACAGAGAGTCCTGCATCATGCATAAATATTTATAAGCAGATGTTAGGTACACAAGCTCTCTTCTAGGCTGGTGTCACAATTAAAACTTCAAACTGTCTTTTATTCAAACAAAAAGCATATTAAATTAGGAATGAACTGTGGCTGAAATTCACAAATTGCATTTGTAATCTCTATATAATATAAAGTGTGAATCTACCACAGTTCATCTGATATTTGATTTAATTAGCACAGAACATGTGCCCTGAGTCTATGGATTCATGTGGCCTGTGTCTATAGCATAAAACCTGGTTACATGTTATTATAAAATAGAAGCTGTCACACTGATATTTTGCTGTGTGTGACATAAAATCACACTGCATACGTGTGAACACAGTTTGCAGGAATATTGCAATACCACATCTGTGTTAGCCCTTTTCATGAGAAACAACACATGCACATGTCACAGTAAACACAGGATAGTGGCTGAGAAACTTGCTAATTGTAAACATCTGGTGTTTCTTTAACATTTGGTGTTAAACAACACAGATTTTCTTGACATATGTGTGGAACTGAAGAATGCATGGTAGCGCATTGATGCTAGCCGAAAGAACTTGCCTTGTTGGTACCTGGGACATTTTGCTAGGGTTTGACGAGGCTGAGGTTGTTTTGCATGTGAAGAACGCATGAAGGAATGCTGAGAAGACATATAGATCCGTAATCCGTATTGTGGCGTGGAAAAGCACATCACGAATAATGGGAGGCATGTATGTCAGGCCAGGTCACTTTGAGAAGCGATCCATTTCAATTAAAACTTAAATCTGTTGCCGCCGTAATTACTTTAAGCCATGAGCATGGTTCCTCGGTGTGCTAGTGATAATTAATGGGCGAGCCGGAGCCGTTTTTCGACTGTCCGCTGAGCCAGGTGTTTCCTTCAATACGTTTAATTCTCTCTCCTTTCATTTCCTTCCCTCTTTGTTTTTTCCCAACAACAATCGGGTGCTGAGCTGATTATTTTTGGTCATTGATATTGACTGTCCTAGCCTAGTTGTTAGGGCCAAAAGAGTTTCAGCAGGGCTGCCCCTTGGGTAATCTCCTGGAGCTAGTTCAGACCAGTCCCATGTTTATTACATTGCTCTCGCTGTCTACTGTATCAGGTCACGGAGGCGGCGGTGAAAAGCCGAACTAGTGAGGGAACAGATTCCTATATTGTGCTAAATGGACTCCGTTGGCCCGTGGACAGACATTTAAAAAAAAAATTCTATATATAAGCTTGGCCTGACCAGACCATCTCAGCTGGGCTGGTGAAAGTGGAAAAGAAAAAGAGTTAGGTGCTTTTTTTTTCCTTCACTAGGCGCCGTCCTCCAGGGCAGTTATTCGCAGAAGTCTCGCCAGAACTTTCCATTTGATAAAGCGTCAGTGAAGCAGAAAAAGCCACTGTAAATGCACACTCCTTCAATCTTCTTTATCAACACTTTTGATAAGTCTTTCTGCATTCCTATCTACACTGTGCTCTCTCTTTCCATATACTTGTTTCTTTATGTGTGAATCTCTTTCATTCTCTCTTACAAACTCTCTTCCCTCCATCCATCCCATCCATCCATCACTCTGCTCTATCCCTTCTGCTCCCCTCTTCCCTCTGTACCCTGTTCCGTCAGGGCTTTGAGTCTCAGGGGACTTTTTGGTGGGGTTGGTAAGCGGGATTAAGGGTGTGTTTGTGTGTGTGTTTGTGGGGGGGGGGGTTCTTTGCTGTGTCTGCTCCGTGCTTACCCACCTGTCAATTGTGTGAACATGATGGCACCACACTGTCACATGCACTGCACTCAACATTGCTCTCTCTCCCTGTACTTCCTCCCTCCTTTCTCCACTCGCTCTGTGTGAAGTTTCTCCTCTTTCTCTCTCCCTCTCTCTCTGTCTGTCTATCTCTCTTTCTCTTCTCAGCCTCAGCAGATGGGCTGGACACACTGTGTTGCATCTTACTGTGAGCATTGCTGTGACACACTGTGTTGCATCTTACTGTGAGCATTGGGGAGGGGGGGGGGGGGAGTTGGGGGTACCGAATGCAAATGGTGGCACTGTACATTGGCAAGTGGGAATGCTGTAGGTGGCTACACCCTTCTCTCCTTTGGGAGAAAACATATCTGCTTACCTTTCACCCTTTCCAAATCCATTTTTCTTTTCCCCACCACCAACCCACACACTGTCTTTCTACCTGTATCCTGTCGCTTTCAGTCAACCTCATGGTGGCTCCTCTGTTCAAATCACATTATGCTAATGATGCTGCGATATCACTGTAGTGTTCTTTAACCTTTTATATTAGTTATATCGATCCTACCCCCTTTCACGACAAATAATTGTACAGATACCCCGTTATCAGCACAGGGTGGGGAACGTGAGCACAACAGATGGAGAGGAAAGTGAAGAGTGTGCAGAATAGCCCAGCAGTTTGAAAAGCACGTCGATAACAAGTAAGCAGTTTTCCAATCACTGGGAAAAAAGGGAGAATGGAAATAAGTACTATGGTCAATAGGTGCTGGAGTGAATAAACAAACATAGCGAATGGAAAGATGTGTTGTTACATATCCCTACATATCAACAATTAGCAGAATGAAACTGACTGCTGATAAAATAGGATACGTCTTGAAGAGAACAGTACCATTTGCAAACAGGTTTCTAGTGTGGACGCCCAATGATGATAGTATAGTGATAGCTTCGATGGATTCCTATGTTGAAAAGGAGTTACTATTTAAGGAATTAGAACTAAGTGTTGTCACATGGCAAAATAATACCTATTCTGATTACATCAGTGCATCAGGTAACATTTGATCAAGTTGTTCATTCATTTCCATAAGGAGAATTTCCTGTAATTGAAATGATCACCAGGTAGGTGTATTTTGGCAATTCATTTCCTGACACCTCTATTTATAGGTGGAGGTTGGGTGGTCAATGAGGTCCGAACAGCAGGGCTCACCCCTGCTCTACCTGAGATTGAGACTGCTCACCCAATTCATCTCCCAGGCAACTACAAGACATGTCAGGCCTTCTCCCCTCCTGTCGTCTTTCCTCGCTCTCCTCCCTTTTCTGTTCCCTCAATTCCTTTCTGGTGAACCCCTCCTGAGAGCTCCCCCCGCGGCCCTGGCCATCATTCAGCCGGTGACACATGGAGACACTCTCTGACCTTCAGCCCAGCGTGGACGAATCCTCCTCCTACCCACCACCACACACTGCCTGGGGCCAAGGGCGAAAGCCAGGTGTCAGTGGATGGGAGCGTGTAGCGTGGGTGGCTAACAGGCAAGTGAATGGCTGGGTGAGCAAGAACAGGTGGGTCTGTGCTCAGTCAAGTGGGTCCTTACCCTGGATGGAGGATCTTTGGGGGACTGACTGGCCGTGTGTACCAGGGGAAATACTAAAGCGGCATTAGGTGCTCTGGTCTCTCTAGAGAAGTGACAGCTAGAGACGATCGAGTAGAGATGAGAGAGAGTGAGAGAGAGAGAGAGAGAGAGAGAGATTTCTTCAGCCTTTGAAAGAGAATCAGTCTGAAAAGGAATGAAAAAGAATGATCCAGTTAGGGAGTGAAAAGGTATGAGGTGAAAATATGAGCCAGACACATCGGTGAATGAAATGTAGAGAGAGTGTGAAAAAGGAGGGAAGGAAGGAGAATAAAAGAGCAGCTCTTTCCTCCCACCCCTTTGTGAGTTCTGGAGCCCTGGGAGCCCAGGCAAGCTAGCAACTCTGTAAGGGATGAAAAAAATGGCTCTGTACCTTGCTCCCTTAGGTGAAGATAAGAACCCGCTGATATTTACAAAATGTAATATAACTTTCTTTTCTTCACCTCACTTCTCTTGCACCACAGCAAGTATATACAAGAAGTCATAGTACAAGTACAGTCACATTTTTTACAGGAAAATATGCTTCTTTAATGACAAAACAGTCTCGCAAGCCGACTCTGCATTTCTGTTTGCAAATTTGCTAATAGAGTGTAACTCCTCACTCTCTTAAATCCTCCCTCTGGACCGCCATGATGAGAGCAGGGAGAGACAGGGACCGAGATGGGGATGTGAACTCTTCTTTGTGTAGCGGGGCGTAGCCAAACAGCATTTGGGTGGGGATAGGTGGAGGGAGGGAGTAGGTAAGCGGTAGAGGGAAAGCCAAGCTGTACACCCGTCAGGAGACTCACGTGAAAAGGCAACACAGATTGTTTGTGACTGAACGTTTTTCGGAGCGGCGTGGAACTGTAGAACAGCTGTTGCAAAGACACATTCGATGACTAGAGCAGAGTAATAAATGCATGCTTGTCAAGTGACTCCATGTCAGCACACCTGAAAGAATTATTCTTATAATATCGTCTTGTAGTGGTGATAAAATCATCTTATCTTACAATGGAGAGCCCAGTGGCATACGGTAAGATTTACAAGTTTTGGAAGGGGAGGTACTTTTTTAGATGTACACTAAATAGACTTTCACATACATACATACACACACATACATAAAGAGAGAGTGAGGGAGAGAGAAAGAGAGCACAGATATCTTCTCCCACGTCAAGTGAGGGAGTGCAGGTGTGTGTCCCTGCACCATATCTCTGCTTATACAATACTGACCTTCCCCATCCACCCTTCCTGCCTGTCCTACCAGAGATAAATCACACTTGATCCTCTTTCCACCCCTCAGAGACCCCAACCTCCCCCAAAAGGTGCCTGTCAGGCCGGACTGTGAGAATACCAAGTACCAGAGCTGAGCAGCAGCTGTATCGATCCAATCAATGGCTCAGTGGGTGGAGATTGGCAGACCTTGCGTATCAGGCCCTCCACCATGCCACTTCTCGTCAACATGGCCCAGTGATACGTCACAAAGGCCTTTTTGCTCAATGTGGATCTATCCAGGAGCATCTTTATCGCTGGAGTTTTTCCTGGTCACAGAGGACTGTTTAAAGGTATACTTTTGAGTGAAGTTACCAGATCTGGTGTCACTGTGATGGTTAAACGCCTTATGGGGCAAAGTAAGGCTCTCTCGATTCTCCCTATGGTCTCATTGTGCAAAATTGGCCATCAACGCCTCACTGTAAAAACAAAACTGAAAGCAACTCACGAATGGACCTTATGAAATTTTATTTATTATCTTGTCAGTCAACTTACTGCCACATTTATTGGTGAGGATATAAGATGTTATTTACAAATAAGTTTTATGGTTACAAATAAAAGAATGACTGTAGGGGGAGCTCCACAGTTTAAAATAATCCCTCCATAGCTGCGTAAAAAATACCCTACCTTTAATGTCTGTCTGGTTGGGTTGTGTTGACTGCATCATGCAGGCTGATACTCTTGGCTTTGTATTTTGTTTGTAACTGTTGCTACTGTTAAGGGTTTAGTGTTTAGCAGCTCAGGTAAGAAGTCTAAACACATTGGCTGCCCGAGGGGAGGCAAGCTGATGGGTAATGATAAAACAACAGGAGATCCCTTGAGAGCCTTAGGTGGGAGACGATGGTTGGTGTGCATGTGTGTGTGTTTGTGTGCGCGCACACTTCTCTCCTTATACTCAGTTACACCCAGTATTTAGATGTGATTTTAAATTCCTCTCACATGAAAACTGAAAAAAGTGAGTGTAATTGTGCATATTAGTCTCTACCTGAAAAAGGTGACTATGAAATGTAAATTTAAAATGGCACTAAACCGGAGGTAACTGAAGGGAAAATGCCCAAAATCAACCATGTGAGCACTGCAGGGGTGGCGCATGTTAAATCATGAATATGCATTCATCTGACATCATTAGCAGTTTCGCACTAAAGGCTTAACAATTCTGCATTCCCCTTCCACACTTAGTTTTGTCTTCTGTGCACACAGGCTATGGGATGAAATGAGATGTGTGAATAGTGTATGATGTGTGTGTGTGTGTGTGTGTGTGTGTGTGTATGTGTGTGTGTGTGTGTCAGAGAGAGAGAGAGATGTGTCTGTGTGTGAGAGTGTGTGTGAGAAAGTGAGTAAGTGAGAGAGTGTGTGTGTGTGTGTGTGTGTGCTGCAGGGTGCTGCATCATGGACTATAAATTTACAAGTGTCAAATCTGCTCATAGACTTTGAGAGGTGACATCCCTGAGGTTTCTCTGAAACAACCCTTCATTGCTCCAAGGTTGGTTTTGATCTGAAGACCAATCCTCAGTAGAGGGTTTCTGTGCTCAACGGACAAAAAAAGAGAAAAGACAAGGGCCAGTTTTACTTTTTTATTTGTATGCTTATTTTGGATGCTCTCTCTCTCTCTTTCACTCTTTAAAATGCGCAGCTGCCAATCATTTAGCTTCCCATTGGTCCTCCCTGTGGCTCTGTGAAACTGTCAATCAGAAACACCAGAAAACACTGCTCCTCCCCCACACACAAGTTGGTATGGAGTGGTTCTCAGACATATTTTTTTTCCTAGTTACACTACTGTACTGTTTCACGCTCACACTACTGCTCTTGTAACTAATTTAAAGTCAGTCAATACATTTACTCATAAAGGAAACAGGAGAAAGGTTGCCTGACAGACCAGGTGAGTTATGAAGAGCTTTTGGTACAGTGGTTGTCTGCACCATGGAGAAACACACTACTCTGGGAACGGTTACGAACAAAAACAATTTCACGTGGCAGCAGCAAGGTCAAAGACTCAAGATTTGTGCTTTCTCGAAGCTGGATGGAGAAGATTGCCGCTTGTGTGTGTATTTTGTTTTAGGCTGCGGACTCAGAGGCTCGTGTCAGTTTGTACTGTTGGTTTTCACACCTTAGACTCACTCGTACCTCTGGGGCTCTCTGGAGTTGTTAAAAACTCAAGAATGAGGAAGAAAGGAAAGTGTTTGAGGGAAAGGCTGAGAGTTGAGGTGTAGTAGTGAAATAAGAGGTGGGGAAACTATGAATTCTGTGATCACTGTGTATGGGGTGCGACATACAGATGTTGATTCAGATGTTTCTAAAATAAATGCAGAACATGTTTGATAATGGATTACAATCTATGATAATAATATTACTGTCCAATATTAAATAGGAAATGTTGATATTGCAATGGGATTTTGGAATGTTAAAAGTTTCATTTGGCAGATAAACTCTATTAAGAGGTAGATAAATTCTATTTCTGCCATTTTAGAGGTGGGGAAAACTGCATTTACAGCCCTGGCTGAGGGAGAGAGATAGGCGATCAGAAACCACATGTGCAGAGAGTAGATATTGGTTGAGTTGAGAGAGTATTTGCAGTAACAGATGGTGTAGCAGAGAGACAAGGTTGGAAGGTAGCAGAGACTTGCAGTAATCAAACCCTGCCAGACTGGCACAGTTGTTGCTTATGTCCAAGCAGGGGGTCAGGCAGAGAGAACCATAGATCTTAGAATCTTCCAGAAGTGGAAGCAGAGAGAAGGTGGACACAGGCAGATGTATCTAGGTGAAGAGAGGAAGGGAGAAGAGCAACAAAGGATGAGGGTGACCAAAAAAAAAATAAATAAAACTGCAGGGGCACAACTTTAGGACTGGTGGAAAACAAGAAGGAATGAAGGAGGGAAGAAAGAAAATGAAAGAAGAAAAAAGAAAGACAAGTCTGCACAGTTTGTCATCACACAAACAAAGAGACAGTCGGTGTGAAAAAAATTAAGAGCGAGATCTGAATACTTTGATATTATCAAAGCATTAGACACAGAATAGAAGGGTGTTTACATGAGAAAAAAACAGGAGTATGTCAGTTTATCTAAATGTCACAGCAGAGTACTCTGAGGAGTTCTGAGCTGTTCTAAACAAGTACAATAACACTGCACATTGAACTATATCTTTTTTTGCAGTGTTAACAAAGTCAGGGCTATTGAAAGCATAAATAGCCTACAGTAATAAGGGTATGATGTTATAATGTGTATTACCGATATACATTAGTTAAAAACATCAGACAAATGTCAAATAGCATTTCATATATCATGCAATCTATTGCAAATACCATCCATCCAGCAAAATCACTATGCTTGGACAGCGTGTACATACTTCATGTTAGAGACATGGGACAACAGTGGAGGGATACATTTTTTTTTCAGGAATTATAAGTCAGAGCCTTGACTCTGTTCTGACAGAAAAAAATAGATTGTCTAACTTTATGTGGGGGGTCATGGAAAATAAATTGCAGAGGAGAAAAATGAATTAGTCAAGACGAAGCGTTCCCTTTGAAAAATTGGTCTGTCATGGCAAGCAGTCATGAGCGCGTTGATAATGAAAGCGGATGAACTTCCCTCTCTAACTTTGATATCGGAGAGCTGAAAATGGAGAGGCAAGCAACAACATTAGCCTGGTGTCTCTCCACGCCTCGGAAACACTCTGTGTGTTCCCTCCACATTTCAGTCTATAGCAACCCTTTTACGCCGTGCTAAATTGAATTTGACTGCACTGTTGTTACAAAAAAATAGCTCATATGTTATGTGTTGTTGCATTGGATACTTTGGATCCTGTCTGACATTGTTCATAAACTTTGTAAACTGCAAATTTCAACCTTCGCTATTGCTATCCTTGGGAGGGCTGTTGGAATCCAGGTCACCTGTGCCTATAGAGGTGCCCAAAATGACATAGCGTGTTATTTGCTTCAGAGCTGAGCTGAGTTCAGGTGCATTGTGGGATTGTCCTGTTCCCCCTCTGCTGTCGCGACCGTCTCAGGGCTGCTGGTGGCTCCAGGGACAACCACTCTGGCTGTTATTTATGTGCGATGCTTCCAGTGTAATTATGGGATGTAATGGAGTGCCACACACCCCGGCAGAGACACACAGCACTCATTACTGGTCTCTCGGAGTCAGAAGGACAGAGGTGAGAGAGGGTTGTGACCTTTTTTGGCATAGAGGTCATGGGTCGATGGGTAATGCATGAGAGTCGAAGACTGACAGCAATGGTGTTTTTCACAACTAAAAGCCACTGCTTTTGAGGAGCCCTAGAAGAGAAAGGCTGATGCATGCAAGATTGTGGCGACCACGCAAACAAACAAGGCCTGCCAGAGGCTTTAAACAAGCATGCCGATATCTGTCAACACAGGTATGTATGTGTGTGCACAGACACACACCCTCATACAAACACACACAAAACTCGTGTACACACACACACATTCTACAGTTGAATTCCCCAATACCAACGGGCGCACTGTCATTCTGTTGCTATCTTTCTCTGGCATCTTATCTGGCATGCTCCGTAGTAATCAGGAGATATAAATGCATCGGGCGGCTGGGCTGAGCCATGCGAGCGGAGCGTGTGCGGCAGGAGAGCACTCCCCAACATCAACGTGCCCTTGAAATGAAGAATGAGAGCCACACAGAAACAGAGAGAGAGAGAGAGAGAGAGATCCGGCCCACTAGTGCTATTCATGGCCCTAATAACAGTCTGAGATGGGTTTACCTGTCCTCGCCCTACCCCGACCCCTTACGACAAACACACACACACACACACACACACACACACACATGTGCATACACACACTCAATACGCAGAGACACACTCTGGTCATTACCCTCTCCCCATGAAAAAGAACAAAATGGATTATGTCATTGGTATCACTGTTTTGAGGGGTTGTAGTAGCAAATGAACATGCTCGTTGATGCATAGCATTGTGAATAACAAATTGCATTTCAAATGGCTATACTTTGTACGGTTGTTTTGAAGTAATTTTCATTTTAAATGTCTAACTAAATGACTAAATGTCCTCCTAATTCTCTGTGGCGGTGGTCAGTGTTAGACCCTGCTGGATGCAGACCCATTAGAGGATGAAAGCAGGGGTACACACTCTTTCTCTGGCCTGTGTGTTCAGGGCTTTTTTCTCCTTTTCTTGTACTCCTGTGGAGCCATGTCCTGTTCCTCTTCTGACACTTGCCTTGGTAAATCAGACACTCTCTCTCTCTCTCTCTCTCTCACACACACACACACCCACAAACAAGCATATGCAGCTCCTCAAGGTCACCTATTTCTTTTTGTTCTCCTCTCAGTGTTTAGTTCTCAGGAGGAAAAAAAATCTGCCTAAAAATTCAGCAGCACAGACCAGAAAGTCAGAGTCAGAAAGAGGCAGACATGTTTTGGAACACTGCCTGTGCTTGGAGGCAGTGGTTGGTTAACTGCTGCCCCCACTGAGATCCTATTATTGTCTGCTTGACAGAAAATATATATTTCAGCTGTTCCTCAGATTTCAAGCAAATAAAATGGTGTGCCATGGGTTCTATTGACCACTTACTTCAGTGATCACTTGTATGGAGTTGTCTGAGACTGCTAAAAGGCAAGCCAATTGTAAACCGTTGTTTTATTTTGTGTCATGCTGGGTAATGTTACTGTAAATAGGTTAGGAAATCCCCTTCCTTCAACACATCTTTGATGTGCTATGTGATTAAGCAGTTGATGACGTGTCTTGAGTATGAGGATAATAAAACACTTGGGTGCATGCACACATATATTTGCATATTTGCATTTGCATATACCCCTTACTATTGGGCAACATAGTCTACCTGTGCGTTCACACTAAGAGCTACTAAAGCTGTAAGATTGCTAGAAGTAATTCACTTCATATTGCCAAGAGCAACAAAAGCGACAAATTTTTGAGCAGCTAGAGTGATTAAAAGTACTTAAAAAACTGTTCAACTTTATGCAAATTAGGTATGACACATTTCACATGTAAATGAAATGGCCAGGGGCACGTCATGAGCGATTAGAGCGACTTGAGCAAACAGATATTATAGCAGTGATTTTTATGAGTGACAAAAAAGCAATTTTACAACTTTAGTAGGTCTTGGTGTGAACACAATTCCTATTTGGTACTTTTTGTGTTGAGTTTTTGTGTCAAATCTCCTCTAACAGACTAATGTGAAAAGAAGAATTTTTTTTTCATTAGTGAGGAGCAAAGTCTATCTCACTGCACTAAGGAGGTAACTCCCACTTCGATCTCTAGTGTATTTAATCACAAACGCTTGCACTGATGACTAATCAATGCAGCCATTAATCACAAGATTAATTAATGTTGGCCAATGTGACTGAGGTGAAGACCTGGGACCGTTTGGTGGGCAGGAAGGTCTATTGTTGGGGTGGTAAAATCATTCTGTCGTAAAGCTCTTTTAGAGAGGCCTGTCAGAGAAGTGGGTTAGGTCAGTGTTGTGTCCATCAACTCAAATGTCATCCATCATTAAAACGACACTGCGATTGATCGTCCTCTGATGCGTTTGACAGTTCTCAGCCTGCTTTTTGTCCTCTGTCATAGCTGGATGTGTAATCAAACTCTGAGTCATTCTGTGGACTCCGTTTGATTTCCACAGAGCAATCTGTCAAAGAAATAGATCCCCGTGCTATCCATTTGTGTCGCCGTGGTGACGGATCGCATCTAATCCCGCCCGCTGTTTACATCAGTGACTGATCCTGATGAGTGATCCTGTGTTTCTGGGTGGTTGATAAGACACAGGCACTTTATAAAAGCCAGGCACCCACAGTCACTCTTAAATATCCCATAACCATAAAGCCCTCACTATCGAGTGCTGGAGCTTGATAGTGGTGGGGACATCCATCCTGTGAGAGATAATATCCTCACGTACTCGACTGCCAAGCTAACACCCCACTCCCCCACCCCCCACCACTTCCACCTCCACCTCCAAGTCTTAAGACAGAGCACAATGCCCCCTGCTACTGCCTTGCAGAATATCTCCCTCCCTCCTTTTGCTCGATTTCCGTCTTTTACGCCACCAACCCTTTCTGTGCTCATCCTTACTTTCCCATAGCATTCGCCATCCCCACCTTGACCCCCCTCCTTCCCCGTTGCCATTAGCGGTTTGCTAAGCTTTATAATGAATGGTGCGATCAGCGCTAATTGCATTAGCCTGGTGGGTTATTGAGGCCCCTCTCCATAACTCGCGGTCAGCATGGTTGAAAGATAACCCGTGCGCTGAACCCAATCTGTAATCCCAGGGCCCGAGTGTGCGCAGGCGTCCGGACTCCCATTACTGTCAGCCAAGGGGAAAATATGTTGGTTATTTAATCCACCAGAGGACCACCACCAACATCCAGGGAGTGGACAAAGAGGTGAGAGAGGATTGCGTGGAGGAGGAGCAGGAAGAGAACTAAGGGAACTTATCATTCGGTGTCATGCTTAAGAGATCCAGCACTCTATTGACTGGGGCCTTAATGGTCCGAGTCTAAAATGGCACACTATCACTTTGTTTGTTTATTATTAATTTATTTATGTTTTCCTGGCCAAAACCCCCCAGGGCTGGGGCCTCCCTGTGTATTGTGATTACATTTAATGATAAGGTCGGTGAGCAGATAATTAATTTGAATCAAGGCTGTGGGAGAAGAAGGGAGGAGTGTGATTGGAGTGGCCCGAGGCCTCTTTGAAGCGGAGTGCGCGCGTGTGTGTGTAGCCCTTTTCACACTGGAACCTGCTACATACCGGGGACCGAAATTGCGAGTTCATCGTGGATGTGTGATGCAGCAGTGTGAAAGCTAGGTGTATTATTTGCCTAAAGCAGGGCTGTTTCAAGGTATTTGGGGGGCCCAGGCAAAGAGCTGGGGGCCCTAACCCCCTGAAAAAAATAAATATAGCCTACACATCATGATAATCAATTGATTACTTGTGTTGTGCATATAGCATACATTAGCCCTAGCCTGTACATAACAGTAGGCTATTATATTGCAAAACACCACCAAACTATACAAAAAAGTATCAAAGTATCCTATTACAGCACACACATGGAGAAGGAAAAAAAACATTTGTATGTGTTGAGCTAATTTATGTGTGGACCTCTGATGTTTTTTATGTTTGGAGAGAACAATTTTACCAGAGCAGTGCTTTTATGCAAAAATCTTTTTTTTTAAGCCTAGGCTACTCAATTTGCAACATCCTGGCTAGTATGTTTACATTTAGGACGAAGTTGCTTATCACATTGATAGCTTTCCATTTACACTTGAATTAGGCAGAAGCTAATAATATTTTTCTCATGAAGCAGTTGAGAGAACAGTTTTAGCCCACAGGAGAGCTATCGCAGTTCATCTATGATAAAAAGTTATAACTAATAAAAAGTGATAACTAATTAGGCTAGCTGTTACTGTTAGCACTAATTGACTGACAACCAACCAATATTTCCAGTGCTATCCTGCTAAACATTAAACTTGTCATTATTTGTTTCACCCTCCTCTGGCCTTGCTGCTATCTTCTCTAAAGAATAGGTGAGCTTTGTTCAAAGTTGTCGCCTGGAAATCACAAATGTCTTTTTTGGCAGCAAGCCAGTGAGTGGGGCCTCTGTAGGTGGGGATTCCACATATGACTGATGATAGAATTTAAAGGGGTGCTCACACATTGATACCTAATTAGTCGTTCTCAGGGGCCCCTCCTTCAGCTGGGAGCCCTGAGCAATTGTTTGGTTTGCTTGCCTTGTTGACCTGGCTTAAAACCAGGGTGCCGTGTTGGGAGAGGAGTTAGGAGAATTGCCCTGGGTAGCCAGCAGAGGGAGCTCTGCAGAGCCGTATCAAACTCAATAATCTTATGATACTTTCTGTACAATAAACAAATCTCTTAGCTAAGCAATATGCTGGTCTGTAGCCTATGCCCATATGGCTGAAATACTGGTAATGGTGGATTTAAGATGAATGTGGATTGTCAATAACGTTGAACCATGTCAGGTAATGTTAAACAATTTTTGGTCTACTGCAGATGGTGTTGTTAGCAAAACAATGCTAATATTATGTGTGCTAGCTGTACAACAACACTGGACAAGCAGTTAGTTTTACTTCCCATATACAGTAATATCCCTTGACAAAGCTTATTAGCTTTATATTATTTGTGTTTTCTAAGGTAGCCTCCAACCAACAAAATTCTTCCAGTGCTAGCCAATGCAACTGTAAATCCCTCAGTAGCCTAAGAAAACTATGTAACCGCAGTCAGCATGACACTGACATGAATGCACCTCCTCGACAATAGCATTTTTAAACTGAGGGTTGCGTTGATATGTTGTCACCCAGGTAACCCTGGGTCAGATTTGGCTTAGCTTTCACATTGAATGTGAAATTTGGTAATAATCGCGAGATATTCATTAGTGTGAAAAGGCCTTGTGTGTTATTGTGTGTGTGTGTATGTGTCCGTCATTCTGTACAAACATTGGCACAACATGCACAAACGCAAACACACACTCAGACACGCTCATGCTCAAAAGGTCTTAACTCACATGCTCATGTGGTGAAGCTGGCTCATTTATTTCCGTCGGCTGAGTCGGGGTCTAGACAACATGCAGAAGTCCCCCTCATCCATCCCTGTAGGAGGTCCGGAAGCCCTGCAGAGACAAGGACGGTCCTCTTCATTAGCGAGGCCAGTTGGCCACTGCATATACTTCAAGCTGTAGCTATGAAGGAAAAGAAGGGATTGTTAGTGCACAGAGCTCTGATCAGTCAGCTGACATGGTTCTCTGGTTGGACAAGTTGTCCCTCCTTCTCTCCTCTCCCTTTTTAGGCTCTGACATTCTCACCCCATCTCTTTCTCTCTCTTTCCTTTTCACCTCCCTCTCTGTCTTACACATTCTTTCTGTCTACCTTTCTCACACATTCTTACTTTGCTTTTCTCTGACTCTATTCTCTCTCTCTCTTTCTCTTTCACCCCTTCCATCACTCTCACAATTCCATCATCTCCTCATCTCAACTTCTGCTATCATGCCACCCTCCCTTAACACACACACACAGACACACACACAAACACATGTATTAAACAGACGCACACACGAAGACATGCACATTTACACACATAGACATCAGGCACACATACACACATAATCACACACAAACATACATACGTATTCACACACTGTGTTATTCACACACCACACACACCCCAGCAGCCTGTTAGAGTTATGAGGCTTTTGGAGGCAAGGAAATCTCCTGACATAAGTGGGTGAGGGGCATAGACTAGAAGAGATAGAGACAAAGTCAGAGAAGAGAGGGAAAGAGAGAAGAGGGAGAGAGTAAGGGAGTGAGGCATGAGAGGGAGAGAGCGGAAAAGTGAGCAGCCATTGCTGACTGGACCCACAGAGTGTGAAGGCAATTCCAATTTGTCCAGGAGCGCTGTGCTGCGGTCACAGGCAGTTAATGAGGCAGGGCCTTGAGCCCTAACTCATCCTGCCAAGCATCACTGATCCCACTTTGATTACTGTAATGAAACGGTCAGGGGATTATTATCCAAACGCCACTATATATCTATACAATGACAGAAAAAAAGGAGAAAAAAAACAAGAACACAAGATGCAAAGAACAAGAAAGAGGGAATGTGTCCGGTATTGTCAGCGAAATGTCACTTCTTTCTGCATAGGATCTCGCTGTTCGGTGTGTCTGTGTGTGTATGAGTGTGTGTGTGTGAGAGAGAGAGAGAGAGCATATGGACCACCACAGACCTCTTTATCTCAGTGGGCCTAACCTAATACTTTAAAGAATCTCTCTCAAGTAAAAGCTAACTGACGTAGCTAACCTTTGTCAAGACTGATCAAATTCATTGTGTGAATGTATGTTACTATTATATAACTACTACTATATGTTATTATATATGTCACTTTGCAAAACTACATAGTGCTTGTGTGGCTAGTGGGAACAACAGATGTTTGATGTCTTTTTGTTGTTGTTTTTCACAAAAAAAAAAAATTATTTTGGGCGCTGGTCCCTGACTTAGACTTTTGTTTTGTGTTCTCAGAGAATAGCCTGGGCACCAGACCCATTTCAATCAAGATCAAAGTTGGGTCTGGCAGCGTGTGATTGACCTCCCGTTTCATTGGCAGCAGATGTGTATTTTTATGTAATGAGGGTTTTAACTGCAGTTGTTAACTCAAAGGAAACATACACTTCCAAAGTGTAACCATAGACAGCACCACAGATGCCTCTATTGGCTGTGTGTCATATGAAATCAGCCCCATGCAGGATAAGCAATTCTGATTCCTGTGTTTTTTGGTAATTAAGAAATGAACTTGAATGTCCTTGTTGCCAGACCCACCATCTTGATTGAGGTGGTTCCCAGGCTGCTCAGAGCATGGAGAGCTAGTGAATCATGAGAAGATACTAGCTGAATGTGTTACATTTTTACTAGATGCTCATCATTGCTTGCCCCACATGTAAACTATACATGGAAGCCCCACTACTCCCTCTATGTTGCAGTGCTATACATTTACATGACAGCACCATTAACAATACCTAACCCCGCCTATACATATAGTACCCCTTCCATGAATGTATTAATTAAAGGGCACATGCTGTTTTTAGGCTAATGTACCAGCCTAGTAGTCACTTCAGTGGGTTAAATGGCTCATCACAGGCTGAATAAAGGCTCTCTACCACTTCTTTGCGCAGTTACAAAACTTGCAGTTTGATGATGGTGCTCCAATGTCAACCGAAACCAAAACTGAATGAAGCTGAAATTGTGTTTATTACACAGTCAACATAACTCTTTGAAAATGATCATTGCTGGTTCCTTCTCTTGCAAATAAATCCACATGTATTGGTCAGTGTCTTTTTTAAAAAATATTTTTTATATTTGTCTTTCAGCTTCTCACAGTACAGTTGTTACAAGAGGAATAGTTCCAGTTGGTGATGTTGGGCTGAGTTACAAGGAACAGTTTAAAAGTGCGGATTGGCACAAATACACAATCAGGTACTTTGTTCCTGGAATTATCTGGATTTAATGACTTGGAATTGCAATTAAAAGCTTGATTAGGAGCTCCTCTTAAGCACCTTATTGGAAATTAAACACCATCCATTTCCTTTGACAGCATGGAGCAGGAGATACGGCTCTCAACTTATGAGGAGTCCAAATACCCTTACCCCAATCTCCAGGCACACACACACGAACACATACACACACACACCGCAATTCTCTACCTTTCTGGCTTTGCCTTTGTTTGTGTTGGCATTCTCTGACTTGTTCAGAAACAGGGGGGCTGGATAGGATATTGATATAAGAGAAGCGTTGAATGCATGAAACTCAAGCCCAACCCACTGGCTATTCATCATCAGCTTGCCCTTCACCACATCTGTTTCCTCCTCCCGCAAGTGTGAGGGTGAATAATCAAACCCGCCAACACGAGAGGCAATCGACAGCAGTTGTGACAAAGATACACTACATTCTGAATTGATCCCTGCCACTTGCATTTCAGGGGTAGGAGATATTTGCGCCTAATTCTCACATAAAAGAGCAAAAAAGTATGAATAGAAACAATGGCATGAGACACGGCACATGCAGCCTCGTCCCTTTGTCACCTTACATTAAAGAATACAATTTTTCACAGAGGGCGGGAAAACTTTTTTTGTATATTCAGCACTATATGTGTGAGAGATAGCAGTTTTTTTTTTATTGCTGTTCGTCTAAAACTATAAACTAAAGCATTCATACCACACAATGGGCTTCATTGATCGCATCAGGGGTGCATGTTGACATGACACATGCGGCAACACTGGCAAAGCTCCATTACAATATATATCACCACAATCCATCAGAAGAGCGCAATAACAGTTGTATTACATTGATCCGTGTAATTCAGCAGTGAATCATTGGCGGGTCATTTGAACACTGAACCACGCCTCACCCTCTGCATGCAGACTCTGTGATATTATTGTGTATTAATAATAATCTTCACTATGAAACACAGTAAAAGATGGGTTGGTTGCAGGCAATATGTTGCTTGCTTTCACAATTGCTTTTTTTGTCTTGTGTGCTTATTGCTGTTCATTAATATTTCCTATACTGTAACAAACAAAACAGAAACCTTGTGATAAACTGCACAATGTCAGCAATAAGAGAATGCGGTATCTTGATGATATTACTGTGTCTTTGCAAGTCTTAAGGAAGCCCATGATGAACCATCCTTTACCTTTTTCCATCTTATTAAATGTCACTTTCTCTCAATGGCAATACCCACTAGCAGACACATGTGCACAGACCTTAGAATTCTATAACCTTTTCTCTTTCTCATGAGATGCCTATGAGCTGATAATATCCCCTCAAAATAAACCCTAAAAATTGATATAGTCGATCGATGGTTGCAGGCCAGTTTTCTCCCCCTGTCTTATCTGTTTACCTACCAGCAGCCAGAGTGTGTGGCTGTACTGCAGCGGTCAGTTTGGATGGAACAATTACTGATGTCCTCTGTGTGTGTGGGTGTGTGTGTGTTTGTGTGTGTTACGAGGGAGGTATGTGGATGTCAGGCGAGCTAAACCAGCACGCCGCTGCTACGGCAACAGGGTCACTCTCTTCTCAGCTCCCCTGTGTACACCTGACCTTTTAAGGACACCAATTTATCCTGTTAGTTTTACTGTGAAGGCCTATTGGATCCCAATGGCTGCCAGCCATTGTAACTCATCGGGGATGTTTTCAAGTGACATCTTAACTAAGTCTGTCTGTATTAATTAGAGTGAAGGAGAGAGGAAAGAGAGAGAGATAGAGGGAAAGAAAGAGGGTGAAAGGAGGATTTGGGGAGTGAGAGGGAGCACAGAAGGTAGGCAGTGAAGGCAAACAGCAGGGGAGGCCTGGGTGAGTGAGCTGTGCTCTCTGCTCACAGCACACAGCACTGGGGATGCAGGGCGAGGAGCTCTGGGGTTTGGGGTGAAGGGTTTGGGGTTGGAAGCGCGACACGACTGCTGGTGCTGCTACTGTTGCTGACTGGGCCAGCCAAAGAACAATCCGCTGAGACCATCTGGGCCAAGCCTTCAGGCAATTCTCAGTCCAATCAGGTAGGCAGGAATGCTAGAGACTTGCTTAAAGAGAATGCTATCACCATGCCAGATGATCTCTAATTGCTTTGCGTCCTCCACACACACACACACACACACATTTGCAAAAAAAAAAATCCAACATTAAAATCTGAACACAACTAATCTTTTACTGTTACAGTGCTGAGGTTGTTTAGAGTGTGTTATACTTCACTGTCCAATAACTTGTCTTGCATCCCAGTTTTTATTGTACTAATTCACCATGGCCACACTGATATGCAAACCCTGCCACTGGCAAGACACAAGCAGGGAGGAATTACAATATAAAACCTGACATGGTAATATATACTACTCACCTAATGGATGTTCCGTCTCAATTAGGACCAAATACAGATATGGTGGGTGTTCATGTATCAAGCCTGGCTTCATCAATCTTACCGCTGCTGCCTCCACAACAAAGGGGAGGAAAGCAAATTGCTGCATTTAATTAATGTACTGCCTCTTTTGTTACTGCAGCTCAGCATCTTTCCATCTGCAATAAGAGGAGAAAATAAGTAATATTCAGTCATGCCCTGCAATCTCAAACAGAGAGAAGGGAGAGAGAGATAGAGAGAGAGAGAGACTGGTAGGGAAGGATGCGAGTGAGGGAAAAACAACAGAGGGGAGGGAGTTGGTAAGGATTGGCAAACTTTGTAGCAAGCCTGTAACTTCTAGCATGCATGATGGATGAGGAGACAATACCATTTGTCACAAATGCAATCTTCTTTTTGGATCGCTCCACTGTCCTGCACCAGCAGAGCTGGTCATGGCCACGCTGGTATGAAACCATAATTGGCCAATTAAAGCTTAATGATCAGACTATTAGATAATTAGCACTGAGTGATAAATAGAATGTTAGCAACTATGTAAGAGCTCTTTCTTTTTAGTCGTTGAGGTAACCTTTTCAAAATGCTGGCAAAGAGTCAGAATTTAACATTCCACCACTGAACACAAATCACTGAAATGGAGTTCTGCAAGCTTGCTGAACAGGCATAAGTGTTAGATTATTGTGAGAATCATATGCATTGAGAATAAAGTTCCTTGATTGCATTTGTTTCAACTCGACTAGATTATTCTGCAAACCTATTATATACATGCAGCACTTAGTTGTACACTAATCAATTGTAGAAAGTAAGTAAAAGAAATGACAAATGAAAGAAATGACCGGAGCTGTGCTAATGATACATCATATTTGATGACAGGAATGTCATGATAACCTTCCCAATTACCAAAGGTTAACTCCAACGTCACAGCCATGACACCCTCTACAGTATTTGCCCTATGCATTAATTACCGGCATGCCATGTATGATGGCATCTCCTTGGACCATTAAATGTGGAGAAATCCTCATGGTCTGTGTTTTGCCCAGTGTGGAACTGAAATTAGAGAAGACTTTTTTCCATGACAGCCACATGTGTTGGTCAATAACATGCACACTTGTTCTGAGAAAGATCATCGCCCTGAGCCTGTCTCTTCTTGCAAAGGCCACCACAGTCAGATTGATCCATGTGAGACCATGGCTACCTCAGCTGGATAAATATAGACTGGTCTCTTAATTGGACATGCATTGTCCATGATGATGTTGGTGCTAGTACAGAATAGCCAAGGCTACATAAGGAGTTGTATTTGCCTCAATATCATGTGCAATCACCAATACAGTTCCAATGGGATGTTCCTTTAGTTCAACTTCACTGAGCGCAAGTATATGAGCAAAAGGTGTCAAGCATGCAGCAAATTTAGCCACTTTATGGCAACTGCCATTATAGCACTTGTGTACAATTTAGGTTGACATTCTCTCATAATTTACAGTTGCCCTTTTTTGCAGACATCTGCAACACTTGGCCACCATAGTTTTATAAATCTACATTCTTACTAAAATGCCGTATAAGCCATTTTAAAGTGAGGGTTATCCGAAAACAAACGCTAGCAAGCTTTAGTCATTTGTAAAGTCTTAATTATGGTAACTTTAATCTGAAAACCTCATAATTAGGTTAAGAAAAACCAACCTACTGTAGAAGAGAGAATTCTGTTGTTACACACTATGATAAAGCCAAAGGCTTTCATGTGAGCCGAAAAAGAGTTAGTGGTGGGAAACAAATGAGAGAGTTAAGGAGGAGAGAAAAGAGGAAGAGAAGAAAGCAGGAGAAGAAGAAGAGGGAACAGGAGAGGTGCTAACCTTGAGAGAGCTCATCCATTATACGGAGGGTACAGCTCCCTCTGTCACACTGTCAGAATGATGCCACCTCTACGCCACAGAAAAGGTCACCCAACGTGCTACTCACCCCTCTCTCTCTCTCAAACACACACACACACACACACACACACACACACTCACACGCATACCCTTTGCACGCACATACATGCGCACACCCATCTGTCGACAAAATGAGAAAAGCACAGACTAAAGACACACCCTTACAATTTTCACACAGAATTTTACACAAAACGAAGGAGAAACTTTCCAAAAAATGTGGACCATTTTTAAGTCCTGTCAGGCTCTTCATACAGGCTCTTCACACAGGCAGGACAGGAGAGCTGAGAGTAGATGCTTGTCCAGACGTTTCTTCCTTTTCCATTCTTCCAGAGAACAATAGCAAAACAGAAAGTTTGTTCTCTCCTTTTTGCTTCATAGTATTGTTAGCATGAGTGTGTGAACGCGTGCATGTGTGTGTGTGTGTGTTTTTTACACCTTAGCAAATACAAATGGTCAAAGGAGGAACACAAACATTATAAACATAGTTTGGTTGCAAGGTGGGTTCCTGTTCGTAGAGAAGCCATAACAGGTGGCAAGAGTATCTCTTCTCCTTACCCTGGCTCCTTTTTCCACCATCTTAAGCAAGAACAGCATTCACTCACTTCCACAGAAAAAAAAAAATTAAAAATGCTCAGAAATGCACAGGCACTGTTTTGGTTTTCACACACTTTTCAGAGTACAAGGGTGAGTGCAATGGTGTGAAAACCAGATGTGCTTCATTAGAACTGCCTTAATTGTGTGTGTGTGTGTGTGTGTGTGTGTGTGTTGAGCTTCATGCTGGCGCTAGTGTGTTGCTCAGACCCACAATTATCTGTGAAATGATCTGCTGAAGCGCTGCGCCACTGTTTCTCTTCCAACATCATTACCACCTCCTGTGCTGCTCTGTCACCACCCTACTCCCCATCACCTTCAGAGACACCCAGATGGCACCGCAGCCACACCACCACACCTGCGCTGTCCCTCACCAGAAGAGGCCATACACACTCTCATCTCTACTCACACACACACACTCCTTTGCTCTTCCTAACCGACCATAACACCTTTCATTAGTGGGGATGAGGGTAGGTCTACAAAGTCACATTAGTGAGTGGATTTCTCTCTGTTATCAATTATTTGCAGCCATTCTGTGCAGCATTAAACAGGTTGCCCTGCCCTTACCATACAATACAGTAAGTCCACCATGGCTGCATACAGCCACTTCAGTAGGGTTTGTCTTTTTACTGCGACGTCACCACCCCTCAGTTCCAGTGCAGTTGATGGGTTAAGTTAAGTGGGTTAAGCCTCTTGGGCATAGTGGCTTACTGAAGAGGTATTTAAACCGGTCATAAACAGATGCTGGACTTTCTAATGGCAATGGGAATAAGCCTATGCAATGCTATAAGGCACCTTTTGGAAGTTGTATTGACACACATTATTCCGAACAAAAATGGGAAATTCAATTCAGGTTTTCAGTTCAGTGTGCCAAATGTTTATCCTTTCACTGATTAAAATGGACTTGCACCTGGATCTTGGAGACCATGCCGATTATTAATAACACATTAATTAATGACTCATTGCAACATTTCACACACTTGATAAAGCGTAATATGAATATCGATCAAACATTTACATGCTGGTAAGTGGTCATAATTACTCCACTGTAATACCTTGATAATGAGGAACTAACAAGCCCATTAGAAAAATCCTGAGGAATATATCAGAGGACAGTAGACTGGAGAAGGAAACCTGTATCAATATCAATATCAACTCTCTCGTGTTTCCTCTCTCTCACACACTCTATTTCTCTCTCACACACACACTTTCTCTCCCTCTATACACTTCCTTGTACTCTCCTCCCAAAACTTCAGTGCATCACTGACCAAAAAAAGGTAATTGTATCTAAGAATATAAGCACAGGGTTGTGTCCACTGTCAGTCTACAAAGCGAACATTAAAAGCTTGTAACCTTTGGTTATGTTACCTAATGAAGGAGTAACAATGAATCAGGTATCTGTTTGCCAGCCCATTTCTGTGGGCTTCAGGTTAAAGATGACTGGGTGGCTCTCCTTTTAGCTTTTGTGGTTTGTAGATCAGGGGTACCTACTTATTTGGGTGGATGGGTTATGGTAATAGTCACTCTGACAGCAGTGGTAACTGTAAATGGAGACAGCAACTGGAGTGTAGTGTCCCTCACACTTTGTATTGCTAGTGTATTGTATTGTATAGCTTGTGATGAGCAAGTAGAAGTAGGGGAACCAATAGTTTGGGAAGTGGTTTGATCAGTTTGTCTGTGTGCAAAGAAAATGGCTGACAATGGCAATGACCAAATTGGGTGGAAACTGACTGATGGCAAGAGAGAATCTGCACTGGGCATGTAAAAATCTTCCGGCATTTTGAGGTCCTTGATGGTTTGGCAGACATAGAGTCAGCAGTACACAGTTGAAGGGTTTGTTTTGGCTGTCTCCTCTCAAACTATTGTCTGCATGTGTATATATGGTGTTGCTGGCAGATCATTATTAGCAGTAGTAATGCATTTAAAGAAGTATTTGGGAACTGCCAATAGATAGCCTTGACTAATATCTTGACTATTTACTTTTATCTTTATAAAAAAGGTTAGTAAGGGAAATACTATGTTGAGTTTTAAAACACTTGAAGGTCAATAACAATGGGCAGGCTGGATAGTGTTGATAGGCCCATTGATCTACATATGAAAGTGAAGATCTTTGTTTCTGTCAGAATAGCAGGCTTGAGCATCCATGCTCTAAGACATACTGCACTATGTTTGTCAAGGTTTATCAGGTAGCATGGGATATGAAACAGAAAATCATGAGAGCAGAATTGACACAAAAAGGTTATCAGGCGCCGTCTTCAGTCTTCAAAAATCTTCAAGTTAAAAGTAGCTCCTAACAGGGGAATTTAGGTGAAACTCCTAAAAATAATGTTAGTGTTAGTAACTTTAAAACTCCTAACTTTAGCGCACCAGACCAGAACTGTCACTCGCCAACTTTTATCCTAGGAGTTGTCATTTTTCCTTACTAAATGTTGTACTCGGCAGCTTTGTGAATAGGTTTTGATAGAAAACTCTTAGTTAGGACCTTTTAGCAGATTTTAGGAGTTCTCTTAGCACTAAGATAACATTCTTTCTGAACACGGGCCCGGGTAAATGTAAAATAATAAAATGAATGTCAGAACTAGTGTTGAGATTACTATTGCTGGGCATGGTCTTGTAGTGACTACTGCAGTTACAAATTACCTTGAAGCAGCTTTTACTGTACAAACCAAACAACTGGAATGGGTGACGGCACCTGTATAGCATTTAGCATATAGCATGTTCCCATGTAAAATGACCTCTCACAATTGTAACATATTTTATAGTGTAAGTCTAACTGTATTTCGTTACTCTGTTTTCATACATGTGTAATGACAATAAAGTTGAATTTAATCTAATCTAATCTAAAATGACAAGAAGGCTCATGATCATCAAACAATGGCAATCAAAACTATGAAAACAGAAACATATAATAGATGAGTGCAGGAACAAGTGCAAAATCTTGTTTTTGTTGTCTTTGCATCTGTAGCAGTCTTACATGCCATTTCATCTGTGACATTTTTTACTTGCTCTGCAAGGAAATATTACTTAAATTAGCAGCCACACTTTCATCATGACAAGACTCAAATCTGAGGCTAAAGTTAGGGCTATAAAATGTGTGTCTAACTTCTTTAAAAAAGAAAAAGGCAAAAAAAAAACTGTGAAATGCATCATTATCAGAATATCAGATGCTCTTGAAATGGTAGCGCAATGTTCTGCTCAGCTCTGTGGCCCTTGACTCTCCCTCAGCAAAAATGAATGAGTTAGGAGACCTAAAAAGAGCAGAGATAAAATGTGCTAGACATGAGGTTTAATCTTTAATAAGCATGTGTTTATTTCTTCTTACTGAAAACATTATCCCTGACTTTCTTTTTTCCCCGGTAAAACGAGACAGACAATTAGTACACAAAGAGAGAACCGGTTCAAAAACTCCCACCAGCAATTAAACCAGGGACAAGAAAACGCTCTCGTTGTTTTTTAATTGGAAGCTGTGTCACGCTGGAGAAGTGGCGGTCTCTGCATCAGGTTCCCTCCTATACCCGCCACAACCACCCAACTAGCACAGGACACTGCCGTTGCAGCTCCTCAATTAGTCACAACCAATCAGAAGCCCAATTAAGTGCTTCCATGACTCCTTCAACCTCCTGCTTCTGATTAATACGGAGTCATCTCCCAATTAGTAGAACAGTAATTAGGACTGACGAACACATCGTGTTGATGGGGGATGGGGGATGGAGGGGCCATGTAAGGAGAAGGTTTAGTTGGGGAGGGGGCCTTTTCCTTGGTGTTTTTGCAAGCCAACACTTGGAGGATTGAGAGCAGTGTGTGGAAGAGGAAGAAAATGAAGAGAAAAGGGAAGGCACCAGATTTCTAAAACACTTGATGCTTTCAGCCTGCTTTTGATCCTTATTTCCATCGCCATGTTGTTTCTTCAAACCTTCAAAAGGGAATATGTTTCTTTTACTCCCCTCCTTTCAACAGCCCAGTGCAACAAAAAAACAGGAAGAGAGAGAGAGGCTGTGAAAAGCTCTCATTTCACGGAACAAATCCAAACTGAACATCTACCTCAACAACCCCCCCGCCCCCCCAAACCATAACTCCCCCGTACACCTGGGATGCGGCACACGCCCGCTCTCACGAAGTCATCACCAGCACCGGCGGCTGTGGCTCTCCGCGCTTCCCTCTCCGGCAGGCAGCAGCCCTGGTTTGTGAGCTTTGCTTTGGCGGCGCGCTGCTCAATGAGACGTGGAGAGTGTCATTTCTCAACGCTGTCCCAGAGGCTCGTTGAAAGGGCGAAGAGGGGAAAATGGAATCTAACAAACAGACTGTTCAATTAGGGGCGGACTGGTGTGAAATTGCTTCCAAACGATAAGCCTCTATTATTGCGCCTAGCATCGCTTGCCCACTAGTTGTGTATCAGACGAGAGTTTCATGGTAGTTCTACCAAACATGTTGTTCTCCTCTCCCAGTATCCCACACACACGCACACGAAACACTTATGCACATAGGCGAGAAGGAAGAAAACGAGCAGACAAGCAGAACAGGTCAAAGTACACAACACCTCTGAGACACGGAAGATGAGAGCTTTTGCTAAAAATATTCCTCTCCACTCTCGCCTTTGCTTGGGAACATTATTATACGTGTTTTGTTTGTTATTATAAGTCTTGTAAAGGGGAACTATTATATAGCAGATCCTCCAAATCCACACCACACCGCCCGCTCTCCACGCCCACCTAAGACCTTCGTGTCCAGTCAATTTGAAAGAACCCGGCCATGGTCCTGGCAGTCACAGCAAACAGTGACAAATTAGCAATCGCCCTCCGCTTGAAGGACACAGCCATGGCCGGTCGGTAAGATAAGGTAGTTGTGAGTTGTTGTGCTCTCTCTCTCTCTCTTCCCTGTGTTACAGATGATCTGCGCCGTGGCAATTTGTTTCCGCCATGCATCATTTGCTAAAGGTTAGAGAACAAAACTAACTTTCAAGAGTAGCTGGAGAGAAAGGGCACATGTATACAATTATATATCGACCGGAGAAGCTCAAACAATGAAGGGGGAAGGCAGCAATTAGTCAAGTGGTAGTCTCCATGATGCCTGGGAAGTGCTTGCCTCCTGGTAGATGCAGTGGAGACATGTATAGGAGAAGAGGTCAGACTATCTAAGTTCTCCAGCACAAGTGACTACCTATGCAGCTGATAACCACCCATGTACAACATAATCTAAAAAAAAAATCATGTATCTTGGAAAATCATGGAATCATGGAAAAATCATGTACTCTCTTCTCTGCCACACTGATATATTTAGTGTGGCTATATAAGCTGCTGGAATGGCAGAGAGAATGGGAGACTCTTCAGTTGCTGCTCTGTTATGACAACCTGAGAACAGTGAGGGGACCTTTTTTTACTGGCTTGTGTTATTGAACAAGACTGGGGTGCAATGATGTCGGTAATGTGCTGTGCGCAGGTAAGACTTCTCTATTCGCAGTCCCGCTGAAATCAGCAAAGTCTGCCCTCTGCTACTGAGGGAGCTTGTTCCTGACAATGAAAAATGTCCATCCTCAAGGAGGAGGGCTGAGATGTGTGTCTGTGTGTGTGTGTGTGGTGGGGTGGTGGGGTTGAGGGGGTGTAGGAGTGAGAAGGATAAAGTAAGAGATAGAGTACAGAGTGAGAAAGAGAGAATATATTTGTGTGCTGGTGATGTATAAATTTTGAAAAACTCAGCAAGATCAAACATTGACTCTATATTGACTCTAACCCTAGGAAGAAGAAGAAGAAAATTTGGTATAAAGTAGACTGAACTCACAAACCGGCAGCCTAGGCTAACTGAATGGGGCCAAATGAAAATGAAACTGAGACAGAAACAGTCTCTTTGCCCTTATCAGTTAGCATCAGCTGACACTACTATTTGGTCCATGTTGTACAAAATTTTCTTGTTCTTTTTCTGACACTGACGACACTCAGTGACCTCAAACAAGAGGTCTATGTGTTAAAGTTTAAACCAGATGTATCACTGGATCACATCTGTGTGTTTGGGTGTATGTGCGTGTGTGTTTGTGAGAAGAGTGTGTCTGTATTGCTGTAGGATTTACTTTAGCAGATTTCATATATGCATGTATGTTTGAGTATGTTTGAGTGTCCTGACATGCCTGTGATACTGAGCTGCTGATGTACGGCTGAGGGTGACAGACCTGGTCCCAGAACAGTGCCCTCTGCCACCATATGACGTTCCAACACCAGCTGGCAGCGTGATGCTTACTGAAGACGGACTAGCCACAGATGGAGACGAGCATGAAGGACCCCTCTCCCCCTCCCCTCTCCCTGTCACTCAGGGGTGATCAGGACTGGGGCCACTGCAAGAGCATAACAGATTGTGGATTTCGGGAGCTGGTCCTCTGACATGACATGGCTCTCTCTATCTCTATCTTCATCTCCCGCTCTGTCTGCATCTTAGGCAGACAGAGCAATCCTCTTCAGCTCAATATCCCTATGATCATGCCTCTGATGCAGACAGAGCCATCCTCTTCAGCTCAATATCCCCATGATCATGCCTCTGAGCTGGCAAAAAAGGAGCTCTATTGCACTTTCAGTGCCATGTTTTACTTCTCAGACTTTGACTAATTTTATCTTTGGAGTCTCATGATTGAGCCAGTTTTCACCCAGTATTCTAATGGAGTAATTAATCATACAAAGAGAAGTATATTGACATTATGGTATTGCTGTCTTTTCCAAAAACAAACAATTTGTGAAGTCTTCCATCTACAACTAAATACATTGTCTTACTTGCCTAATAGCGGGGTGTTCAGGCATGTGTTAAGAAAATCGACAAGCTTGCCTATTGTCTCATTTGGCCGTTATTCCAATGTTTGTGGTTACCTTGATTGTGTCCACACACAGCATTAAGATTTAACATGTTACAGAACCTCCAAATGTTTCTGAACATAACAACACAAGCTGAGGTCTATTGTCTGTCTGGGCAGGTATCTCAGGCTCTAGCAGACTGAATGGAAAGGGACAGACAGACAGAAATGGATAGACAGGCAGGCAGACAGACAGACAGACAGGAGGGAGATGCAGGACAGTGCTTGTGGAGGGCATGTCTCCAATGTTAAGTTAAGTGGCAGAGAAAAGAAATTCTGCTGCAGAGATCATCTATTTCCCTGCTGTGTGTGTGAAGAAGGGCTTCCATGTTCATCCTGTCAAACAACTTTGGAAACTCCTGAAACAAATCGAATCCCTGATTCACAATACCAATCACACAAACAGCATATAGATTCTACCACATTCTGGACTTTATGTGCTAGCCCAATTCATCAAATTTTCATTTGCTTTCATCTGATTTTGAAAATACACTGGCTGGGGCTGTATTACTACATGGTCCCTCATTCAAAAACTTGACTCAAAACGTGTTGATATTCCTGTCCATCTGCAGGTGTGTGTGTGTGTGTATGTGTGTCGGTGAACTGCAGTACAAAAAAAGTTAAATAATGCAGAACTCCATAGGAGGCTAGGAGGGGCAGATACACCAAAATAAATAGACTCTTGCCCCTTACTGAGCAACTCCAGTAGCTCTCCTGGACCCTGTGGGTCCTCTCATCCCTCTCACCCCTGCTCTCTCCCTTTCTTCCTCCCTCTGTTTCTCCTCCTAACACTAGACTCTTCACCGCTGCGTGACTGATTCATAGCCAAGTGGTTGTTACTGCTGGTCGCATGTTTCTCACAGTGCATTCTCTCTCTCTCTCTCTTTCTGTCTCACTCTCTTTCAAACACACACACACACACACACACACACACACACACACACACACACTATAAACACATACCACATACACACAAAATCCATCCCACAGAACCTGTTACTAATGCTGTCCCTCCATCCAACTTCTCTCTTCTCCATCCATGGAGACCTCAGGGGTCCCCAGGGCATGAGGGCCACACATTTTCACAGGAGTCATTAGAAATTTCACAGATGCCCCCCTCGTCTCTTTGCTCCTAGGTCTCTTGCCACTATAATTTTGGTAAATTTCAGAGTCGTTTATTTAATTATTTACCATCCTTGTATCACACTGAAGGGGTAACCAACAAGGTCGGGCAGAGAGAGAGATAGAGAATAAGGGAGAGAGAGAAAAACATCATTAAGTCCATCGTTGGGGCTCCGTATAGCACAGCTTAGGCCAGAGAGAGAGAGAAAGAGAAAAGAAGAGAAAAAGAGAAAGGGCCACAGGAGTATGCCTGTCCACAGCTGTGGAGGCATGTGATGAATAAAAGATGCCTGCTTCCACGGGTTGACTGACACCCGATGCAAGTACAGTAGAGGGCTTCCTGCATCAGGTAGGCAGGAGGAGGCCATTTGCAGCCTCTGTCTCTGTCATTAGCCATTCAGACACCAGCTCTGGAGCCTGCCACAGGCCTCATTACCTCATTGTGTGAGGAGAGAGAGCAGGGATACATGGACCTACTGCGCATTTGTTTATGTGTGTCTGTGTGTTTGTGTGTGTGTGTGTGTGTGTGCATGTCTATGTGTGTATTTGTGTGTATGTATGCGAGAGTTTAGCGAGCATGTCTGTCTGTGTTTGTGTGTGTGTGTGTGTGTGTGTGTGTGTGCATTTGTGTTGCTTAGTGTTAGATACATGACTGAATAGGGAATGTAAAGAAATGTCTCCCTCCTCCTTTTCTCCTCCTATTGACAGCTCTTCTAGTTCTTCTCAGTCATTCTTATTCTTCCTCTGCTTCACTGGTCAGCAAACAAATGAAAGAAAAGTACTGCAAAAGGTACAGCAACTGTCGATATTTAGCTCTTATAGTTTGTCTTGTTTATAGCCAAAGGAAAGTATATATATCCATGGAATTCTAGTGGTGTGCATGTGTGTATGTGTGTGTGTGTGTGTGTGCTTGTGTGTGTGGGTGCTTGTGTGTGTGTGTATGTGTGTGTGTGTATGTGTGTGTGTGTGTGTGTGTGCTTGTGTGTGTGGGTGCTTGTGTGTGTGTATGTGTGTGTGTGTGTGTGCTTGTGGGTGTGGGTGCTTGTGTGTGTGTGTGTGTGTGAGAGAGAGAGAGAGAGAAAGAGAGAGGGAAAGCCCTCATCATCACAGAAAAGAGACAGAGAGAAAAGAAAAAAGAGACCACACACTCACCCTCGAGTGTAGTGGAAAATAACTGGCACGAGAGTCAGACAATGAATCAAAACAGCCTCTTTATCCGCCACGCACCCCCGCTCCTCAGTCCAGCTCACCCACTGAAACCACACACAACCGGAGGCGCCGGGCAAATTGATATTAAATGTCTGCCTGTCACAGACCGCTTGGTGGAGCAAAGCAAATATTAACAGTAATAAAAAGAAGACTAAGGGGGAGGAAAGGGTGGAGAGGAGAGAAGAGAAGACAAGAGAAAAGAAGAAAAGAAGGGTGAACATTATCAAAAGGGTAAGGACGGAACGGGGGAGGGGGCATTGATGGTGAGGAAGACTGGGGGATCGTTTGTGTGTGAGGTGATGCAGAGATGGCTGAAGATGAACAGACCTCGGGAGGCTGTTAGGCATTGTGTTTGTGTCTCAGTCCCTCACCCACGGGCCATAAACCATCGACCTGTCCAGTTGGCTCTCTCAGGAGAATACCATTCACAGTCCACAGGGTAGTAACACTCTGGTCAACCGTGACAATTGAATTTCAGTTCTAAATAGCTCAATGTGCTATAATTTTTGTTTATTTCTTGGTTGTTGATGTTATTGTTTTATATTATATTCTCAAAATAATACTTGACTAACATCACTTTCAAATTCCAAGGATACATTATTACATTAAAGGCATACCAGCCAAGTCTGCAATTTTTTTAACTGAGGGGCTCCCGCTCTACCAATTGTTTTTGGTCACTAACATCACTGTACTAAATTTTCACCAATACATGTGGATTTGTTTGCAAACCAAAGAGCAGAAACCAGCGCTGATAAAGTTATGTTGACTGACAAGGTAATGAACACAACGTCAGAAAGCTCATAAGCGAGACAAGTTTCAGTTTCGTTCTACTTTCAGACACCATTGTCACCCTGCAAGTGCTGTAAATATGCGAAGAAAGAGCCCCCTACCACCTTATAAGAGCCCTCTACCACCATATTACTATCTTCTTTCCTAGACAGACGAGTTGATGTCACCTGAGTTGGCTTTCATGTTTTCCTATTTGCAGATGGCTCCATGAGTAGTTAAACAAGTATGGTGATGCAAAATAAGACGTGATTGAAAAGTCACCGCTGAAAGCTATGAATTGAAAGCTGTTAGTTTAGTGTGTGTTCCTTTCATGTTTCCTTTACAAAAGAGGTATCTAAATGTCAGGATATCACCAAGTGAGAGGAAACATACTAGAAAAAAAACACGCCATGCCATGCACATAAAGTGCTAAATATATAAATAACCAGGGAAAAAATCATTTACTCATGTACATGGATTTCAGTTTGAATGAAGAATCAACAATCTCAGCTCAGTTCTAAAACTGTCCTAGTAATACTAACCCATGCGACCTAGTGCTTGCCAGTGCTAAAGAACTGGCTTCCTCTGGCTAAGATTCTTCTGCACTCACCATCTGTAATTATCTTTGGCAACTCTTCATACCATTAGATTAAATTAATCATTTTGCTAGTCATTTTCTACAGTCCAACAATATATGTCATTTTTTATATTTCAATGTTTTGACTCCTTGAGGTAATCACTTTTCATATATTCAGAGTAATGATGTAAAACAATTTTACAGTTTTAGGAGATTTGTTAAAAGTTTCAATAGATGTAACAATTTCAGACAACATTAACTGTCTTTAGTGTTTCAGTCCTAAAACTCCCACGGGGAATCACCATCTTTCAAAGGAATAATGTCAGTTTTTTTCCAATACATGGCTGAACACTCTGGGGTACCATAAAGTCAAACCATCAAGAACAATTTCACTTTATTCCTTTTAAAGACTCCGAGGAACAATAACAGTTAAATTATAACAAGTGTTCATGTTTTCTTCCAATCTTCCTACTACCAATACTACCCTACCAGGGTAGAGAGGCTCAAATTTCACTCCATAACTCTCCAAGTCTTCCACTTGCTGTCCCACTTTTCACTGTCTTACCTGAATAAAAGCAAAAGGCCCCAAAAATATACTATCAAAGAGAAGTTAATCATCAAAGTCACCAAATTTAGAAGGTTTAAGGGTTCCAAATTCAAGTCAATTTAAGAGCCTGTGCACGAGGACTGATGAAACTCGGCCTCAGCCCATCTAAAAGTTAAAAAAGGCAAAGTAGTACATTTTTGGGAGAAAGCAGGGGGAGTTAGGGGGTTCCTTGTTTTACGGCAAAAAAAACAAACAGGAAAAAGGCCCAAAATTACACAAAATGTTGATGTCCCTCCTGCAGCTGCTGTCCAAATTCAACACAACATAATGATATTTCAAGCTATCAAAGGTCCACCCAAGGTTAGTCCAGAACTAGAGTTTCAAGCCATACGGTGTGGTCAATCTACAGCCGCATGTATTCAGGGTTCGGGCTGGGAGCAAAATTGGGCCCTGGCAATTCTTGTCTTGACTGGCCCCAGTGACTGTATCTGCATCAAAGATAACGTACAGTCTCCACTCAAGTCGGACAACGTCAATTTATGTAGCAAGAATAAGTTCATATACTGTGAGGGAATGGTGAGATGTCTGCTTAATTTGACCTGAAAACGTGTCCATCTTGAACACTTACAGTCAAGCGAAACCTGGAGAGAGTGAAACTAAACTTTGCACATCTCTGTGAGCCAGCCGCTCAACAGGCGAATAGAGGCCTATTCTTATTTTTTCCTTCTTGTATAAGAAAAACTGTTTAATCCATTTTGTTTCAAAACACAGTTCAAATTAAACTGTAGTGCTACTTTGCATAGTGAGTATTATAGCACATTGCACAGCTCTGAGAATCAGTCACTCAGAAGTTAACTGTAGGCCTGTTCATCTTTTTTCATGGAATGCGATTCAGTCAATCTTAGTTCAAGTTAATCAGAACGTTATGCATAGGCCTACTGAATTATTATTTCACAAATTATTGCTCAAATATTGTTTTCAAATTGCAGGACTATGCATTATATGCCAATGGCAAATGCAGATGTGGTTTTCATAATCTTTGTTGAAGGCTACACAGTGCAGTGTGCACATTTAACTTCAGGGTGAAAAATGTGTGTATTGCTTTTCTTTTTTGGAAGACTGTGCTGCAATAACTTTTCATTATTGTTAATTACCAATGAATACTGAGTAGTCTACAGAGGGCTACTGTATGCTACATCTGCAAAAAAGCCTTTCCACGCAGGAGCAATGAGTCAAGATGTTCTCCTGTCACTCTCTCTCTCTCTCTCTCTCTCTCTCTCTCTCTCTCTCGCTGTGTCTTTCACTTGTTCACTTGTTGATGTCAGGGAGCTACCATCAAAATTCTGGAGGAATCACATGCAGCATTATCAGGGCAGATTTGGTTAGGTTTTAAGTAATAGCTAAGGCTACATTAAAAGAGCAGGATGGCTGTCTGCTGTAGGTGTTCACTATTCACCTTGCTACTTTCGCATTCACCCATAACAATTCCTTACCTTACTTCTCACTTATTGAGAACACAATTCACCATGTCACAGCACATTAGAAAAATGTCACAGTGCAATAGAAAATGTACTTATTTATTGTTCTACTTGAATAGACGTACAGATGTCCTGATCCAACATCATCCTAACTTTAGTCTGATATTTCTCTTGAAAAAGGAGGTTGGTGATAGGAATGCAGAAAATCATATTTTCAAAGGTTAGGTAAATAAAGAATTTAGGCCTAGGGTCACTGTTGGTAGAATTTGGCTATACTAGACTATGTTATTGTATTTATGACTAGGGTATGATCACCTCAATGGTAGGCCTAACCATTGTATTTTGCATTTGCTGTAGCAATTCCTGCGGCTTTTTTGTCCTGTATATTTCTGGCCTGACATCATGTTGATGGGCCGATACATAAATTTGAAATGGGAGGAGGTGTGGATCGCCTTTTTGTGGTCGGGTAACCCTCCATTGCAGAAATTTGGTGGTCAAATGTCATTGGTCAAAGTCATCATAATCTTCTCATTTTGCATGTCAGGAATGCTTGTGGAGAATTTCTTAATACTTGACCCATACATTTTTCAGTCTTTTACGGCACAAACCTAGTGATTGAGTGCATTTTAATGTCACAGCAGTGATTTCAGAACAATAGCACCCAAATTGATGACATCCACTCAATTGTGGTATAGTGCCACCTAATGACGAACAAATGCTGTGTTTTCAGCATTTCAGTTCCCGAAACATCCAGTCACATTAAACTTGGTGGACATGTAGGGTTACATGTAGGGTTACAATAGGCTCATCAGCTATGGGCTCGATCCTGCAACCTCACAGTAACCTCGGATCTGGAGGTCAGCTCCCTAGCCAGTCGACTAAAAAGTCTAGGCTCCCAGGAACTTTGATAGACTTATTGTTATTTGATATTCTTATGCTGTTATGCATTCTAAATCTGACAGCAGGAGGGACATCAACATTTTGTCCACATTTGGACAAACAAGGAACCCCTAGTTTAGAACTCTAGACATACCCTAGCGGTAACAAATAGTTTTGCCCAGCAAGTATGTCTGGCCATCCATCATAGGGCCTCAGTAGGTCTTCTACCAAGGCTTGGTAAGACCAATTGCAACTCTCTACTGTATCATTGTAGAGAGTCTTTGGGCAGACTTAGCACAATTACGACAGGGCTGTGATGGTGCAAAACAACTAGGATGGCTGTGGACAAGGAACAACAGTTGTTTGAATCAGCTTTGGCATTGACTTTGGAAGAGTTAGACTTGGGCTTTTCTCTGAAAGATGAGCACAAAAAGTCAAGTTTCAAAGAACGCCATATTTGATGTTTTGCTAACGTTGCTCTGATTAGTCGTAGCGCTACCCTATTGCATGCAAAGGCAGTTTGAAAGACAACCGCTGATTCCGCCCCAGCACTGAACCCAGTCTATTGGTCATGTCCAGATAGACACTATACATTTTGATGTTATAGTCTGGCTTGACAGGATAAAGAAACCCCCAGCTCTTTTTTTCTCTTTTTTCAAAAAGTTTACTACACTGGCTTTTTGAGTTTTTAGGTGGACCCTTCAAACTGGCAGGGTTTCTTCAAAAGCTGTGACATATCATGTAGCTCATCCGCCTGGTACTCTCTTAGACAGGCTCTTAAATAACAAGATCATTTTGATGATGTAAACACAGTTTTCCCTAACTCATGTGACATGCTCCACGCTCCTCCTTTGCTCTCCCTTAAGTGGTGAACTCCACAGGTCTAGAGCAGCTCCCACAGGGGCGCCCTCTCTCTCTCTTTCTGTCTCTCTCTGTCTCTCTCTCTTTCTTTCTTGTCACCCCATCTTTCCTGCTCTCATGCCTTCAGGAGAACACAAGGTGAGACGGAGGAGACTGAAAAGTGAATGCACGGTTCTTTACTGAATCGCTGAAAAGCAGAGCACATGGTGAGGAGAGGAGAGGAAGGGCAGGTATGCTAATCAAAAGGGAGAGAGAGGGAAGGTATTATTTTTGAGAAAAAACAACAACACTACCATGCACTGCAAATAATAATAATAAAAAAACTAACAAGATCCCATGTTGTTTGAGCTTGACTCCTGGTTTCCAAGGAAACGCATAGGAGCTCATTAAGGCCTCTAGACTGACTGCTTTCCTGCATCACTTTTCTCCTTTCAGCATCTCTACCTTACCACCAAACATATTTCTTTCTTTCTCTTCCTCTCTCTCTGTTGTTTCTTCTTTTTCTCTTATTCCCTCTTTCTCTTGCTTTCTCTTTTTCTTTCTCTTTCTCTCTCTCATCTTCACTCATCCTAGCATCCTCTTTCATCCTCTCATTCACTTTTACAGTATTACCATTCTCTCTCTGTGTACATTCCTCAACACACTTCCTACCAATCCCATCAAGAGCAAAGCTATAGCCGCTGGTAAGATGGCCAACCCTAATGCTACTGCCATCTGATGTCTGGGTCACTTCTTCCTCTTGCTTCTTCCTCTCTCTCAGACATTGTCCATCTTTCTTCAAACACACACACACAGACACAAAATAGAATATGTAGCATGGTGAATAGCAGTTGCCCTCTTTCACCCCTTTTATACACACATTTGAGAAGATGAAAACACCTTCCATGTATTCGCTTTTACCACACTGGATTTCTGTTCTTGTGATGATATCAGCCCTGAGTGTTTCGACTAACTGGTATTCAGTGGCACTGCAGTGACACAGCAGGATTTCAGCCTTCTGACGAAAAGGAAAGGGGAGAAAGGCTGGAATGTGAAAACCCCTGGACATCTAAAAAAGAGCTTGCAGATGTGGCTTAGCACCTACAGTGAACAAACAAAAAACTCACATGCCTTTTTTTTGCTTACTTTCTCTCTTGCCTCCATCACGTTTTTTGTTTAGAAGTGGTGACTCTCCATTGCAATTAACAGCACCTTCTTCACTATCTCAATTGCACATTTTAATTGCTTTTGCCATCTGATGCCTTAGCTCTGTGGATGGGTGTGAAATCTTGAAAAAGTCCCTCTGCATGTTATTTATTTATTAATCTTTTTTTCTCATGGTGTCATTTGTTGCCTTGCATAGCTGTATATGGAAGTTTGAACTTGTTTTTACTGGCTCTGCATACACAAAGTTTTCACGATACCTCTTTCGAAAGCTTAACATGCAACTAATTAAAAAGTATCACTTTTTTACTTTATTTTGGTAAGCAAAACAATGCAAGGGCATTTCAGTCTATTTTCTCACTGCTTTTCTTTCCTGAGATTCTGGAAATATCAAAAGGGGAAAGGTCGGAAGGCTTTTCAGGAACAGTAACAGGTACTACTGTACCTCAAGAGGAAGATGCTCCAG
The DNA here is from genome assembly GCA_027481765.1 of Tenualosa thibaudeaui. NCBI lineage: Eukaryota > Metazoa > Chordata > Actinopteri > Clupeiformes > Clupeidae > Tenualosa > Tenualosa thibaudeaui. The sequence goes on from JAIFZK010000003.1 coordinate 5,856,005, forward strand.
GGAAAGTATATGCTGACTAAATCTACCATTATCTCTCCCTCTCCTCACCTCTCCCTCTCTCTCTTTCTCTCTCTCTCCCTTGTAGCCTGGAGATAATGAGTGGCTGGCTCCTGGAGCTGCCGTCTCGGGGGAAGTTCGCACTAATCAGACGGGTGTGAAGGCATTAGCCAGGGCTGTCTGCCCGAATCGCCTCATTAACTGTTCACCTGATGGGACAACCAGTGCTCGGCTCACCAGCACCCACACTGATCTCTGCCTCCAACTCACTGCTCTGGTTCCTCTTCACCACCACCCACCCACCCATCCACACAACCACCACTCCCCCGCTCCCCTCCTTTGCCCGATCTCCCCAAGGCCACCCTCTTATGCACACCTCCACACCGCCACCCAAAAAGAAGGAACTCAATAATGTAATGGGGAAAAAAAGACTCGGACTTTGTACCTGAAGATGGGAAGCTAGTGTTGCTAACTCTAGCTAGCTTTTGTGCACCTTTCTAGGTCCTCCATACTTTGCAGCATGGCAGTTTGTGTGTGTGTGTGTATGTATGTGTGAGTGAGTGAGGGCCAGTGTTCTTGAGTGGGCACATGTTAAGCTGTGCTCCCCAACTCACCTCTGTGGGAGTCATGGGGGAGATTTAGAAGATCAGCAGTCAAGTGGCTCCACTTATTTTCAGGTGGGTGGTGTGTGGGTGTGTGTGTAGGTGGGTGTGTGTGTGTGTCAGAAGGGAGGGGGGGTGGCGGCTGCTGCTTAAGAGTAGAAAACACGTATAGGAGCACTCCACAGGGGAGAACTACTGGGGTGGAGACTGGGGCTAGGGGTCAAAAGCACTACAATAGAGTAAGAAACACAGAAGTTCCACGTCTAGGGATAGAGTGAGATGGTGGGTGGCAGTCACAGAGATGGGGAGTGTGTGTGTGTGTGTGTGTGTGTGTGTGTGTGTGTGTGTGTGTGTGTGAAGTAAGCAGGAAGATTTGGTAATCTCATCTACAGCCTTTGGGATTTCTTATCAGTAGGGGGCATCTTGATAATCTCTCTCTGTCATCACTGACCTCAAAGTACCCCCTCCCCAAGCCACCCACATACACACAAACATAAATGCATGCACATATGCACACACACACACACACACACACACACACACATGCACATACACACAAACATAAAGGATAAAGGCATGCACATATGCACATGGGTATGCACACATAAACACACACCCACACACACGCACATACACACAAACATAAATGCATGCACATATGCACACGTGCATGCACACATACACACACCCACACACGCACACATATCCTCCGTCTCTCTCCTCAACCTATCTGTCCCCCACCTCCGCCCCCCCCTGCCCTGGCCCCCTGGGAGAGCAGTGCTACCTGTCAGTGCGTATGCCTCCAGGCAGTTGAACTGGGGAGGGAGGCAGTTGTGGGTGGGTGGTGGCGGCTGGCGAGCGTTGTGGGGGGGGGGACTAGGTTGTCACTGTGCCCGCCTGAGAAGTCACCTTTCGGGGATATGAATCTTAATGAGTTGGGGGGCTATGTGACAGATGGGGAGAAGCGTTGCGCTGACAGGCCTCCTTGCTGCCGCGCTGCCAGATTATTTTTGGTAATTTATAACCATTGTGCTTAAAGGGCCTTTATCTTCTGGAGCCTTTACGCACACGCACGCACGCACACACACACACACACACACACACACACACACACACACACACACACACACAGAACAACAACAAACACACATACACACAGATGCATCCCCACTACAAACGTGCAAGCCTACACCCTACACACACATACAATGAACCCATATATTTCAGGCTTGGTTTCTGGGGGCTTGCCTTTGGCCTGCTGTGTTTAAATGTGTGAGAGTCTTAAGCTCTTTCTACTGTTTCATCCCCTGATTGTTTCTATGTAATGTCATTATATGTGTGTTTCACCACAATCGCTATGTGACAGTTCCCTACACATACTGTATTTCTACATATAGCTGATATATATGTTTCTGTACATATCTTTATTTATTTATATATTTATCTTATGTGGGTGCACAAAATCACTGGTACTATAACATCACATTATTTTTTCAATACAGTATACAAGTGAAATTATTCTCCACTTTCCCCTCTCTGGTCACCATTAAAAATATCTTTCAGCAAAACAACATTTGAATGACAATGGCTGTAATCCCAAACTCTGGCCTAGACATTCCCCTCACACTACTCTTGCAGGATGTTGTTAAAATCGATCAAAAAAAAAAAGAAAAAAAGGCAAACCAAATGACAGGTTTCATACCTGAGTCAGAACACTGCCCAATATGGAGGGAAATTACTATTTCTGCCCACAAAAGCTTCCATTAGCGACAGACCACCTTGCACCATTGTGTCCCCTGGCCCCTAAGTGGGCATAGAAGCTTCAGCGTCAGTTCTGTAATACACACACACACACACACACATCTGTCTATATGGAGTGTTCACTGAAACATTGTGGAATAGCGACTGACGTGCTATTTTAGTGTTGCTTTCTCCACCACTCTCTCTTTCTGTACCCCTCCATTGAATATGGTTTGTTCTTTTCTTTTCTTCCCCCCCCACCTCTGTGGCACTCCACCTCTCCTTTCCTTTGCTCCTCCTCAGCACCTGCCTCTCAGTCTCCTGCCGTAACAGAGACAGAGGCCAGTGTTTGACCTTTAATTTCAATTCACATTCATCACCAATCCTTACAGCAGTCACTAATGCTATTCTTATATGAATCAGCCATCAAGCAGGCTTTCGGGAGAGAATAGGAGCCTTTTTTTGGTATTAATCTTTTTCCATTGACAGTTCATTACACTCCACTGGTTTCCCATTGAAAGCACTCTGCCATTAAGGACCATAGTCTCCTGTGAAACTTGTACCATGTTGTGCACCGTTTCTGTTTGTTTCTGGATGGTAATGTTGGGAACAGTCAGCAAAGAAGCAGGCCAACACTCAGGCTGGGAGAGGAGTGTTGTGAAAAATGAGCGTAGTTATCGCCGATGAAAGAGAGTAAAATGGAGAGAATTCACTGTGCGATTCGCATGATCGATAATGCTGATCGCACGTATTATCATAAAAGTTGGATCAGCAAGATGCAAATGCACTGCTCCCCAAATCCAAATTGTTCCTGATTTAAGGAACCGGTATTTGAATAGCTTCTATGCAAAATGGAACACATCTATTTTGCTTCCAACTGAATAAAGGCTGCACCTTTTGACCATATTCTACAAGTCAGGTTATATTAATGTACATACAAAAACCTGACTCAGCTTTCAGACAAGGAAAAAAACACTAGACACATCTCCTATGAACATTCTGTTGTGCAAAACAGTGTGTGTTTATATTCTCTGTAGACAAAGCAACTTATTTGATAATAATAATGATCAAAAACAGGTTTTTGGCCTGATAATGAAGATCAGCATATTATTCTCTAAATTTGTATATATCTAATCTCTGCGTGATGGTAACATGACTCAGCATGACTAGAAAGAAACAGCTTCTGTTCTTGTGTACCGCACAACAAATCAAACACATCAATCAGCTGAGCAACTTGGTTGTACTGAGCCAGTGAACGCACAGTTTAGAAAGATTCTGGAGTGGAGCGCTGCAGAGTCCCATGCTTAAAACAAACTGCGCACCATAGTATAGCACCTATACGGGTTGGTCTGCATATGTGTATTGGTCATCACTGCATTAAACAGTAACCCTCCAGTTAGTAATCATTGCTAGGCCTGGCCAAAAGTGACTCACCATGAACCTGTAACAAATCTATCTTACAGTATCATGAAATGATAAGGTTTCAATGGATAAATGGAAGATTTTGTTCACGATTCCTAGACAACGGTAGTCTAATAGAGTCAAGATGTATTTGATACCTTCTGTAAAAGTTGCTATGTACAAGTGCAGTCCAGCAGAAGTCCATATTCCTCTGTGGGTGACTGGAGAGATGGTTGATTAGTACCTGCCACTTGAGAGGAGCACATTCCTGCTGTTTCAGATGGCCCAGGGTCATCACACAGTGGAATGGTGAAAATGTCCTGACAGCGGATTGAAAAAAAAAATGGAAAGAAAAAGCAAGCTAGCAAACAAATAAATAAGGCGAATGGAGAGTTCCTGCCCTTGGCCACACTGGTCCTTTGGGGAGAAGTGGGTGTTTGCAGGGGCATAAAGCAGATTTTGAGTGGATTCATTATTGGTGTGTGTGTGTGTATGTGTCTGTGTGTGTGTGTGTGTGTGTGTGTTTGTGTGCGTGTGTATGCATGGGCGTGTGTGGCTTTCCGGTTGGCACTGCCGCTGTGTCTGAGTTTGTTGTCCTGCTGTGCTTTTTGTCTCCATGTGCTGCTCAGATTGTGCTGATGTAATTAGGGATTTGCCAGGTTGGCCCTGTCAGTGTGATTTACTGTTTGTTTGCGTGCTCTTTGCTGGCGACAGTGGAAGTCCAAGCAAAGTGTCTCGAAACACAGCAGCACAATTCACAACAGAAGTGAATGGGGAGATACGGTAATTAAAATTATTGCACTGGACAATTCAACTGGAATTGTTTTGGTCAGGCTGAATCAAATTTCCTCAAGTATGTGGCTGCTTGCCCACTAAAAACCATTAAAATGGTTTGATTTTTTTCTGGCTGCCTTAGAAGTTGGGAATGTGTAGATTAAATTTAAATCTAAAACTTAAATTGATATTTTGTATTAAGCAGATTTTACAGTTGTTGCAAGCTCTTGCACTTCACCACAACTTTACTGGTTGAAACAGACCAACTGCTAAATATTATTCAAGTCAAATTGCATTGGGCATCTTTGATATGAACCCACACAAATATGCTAAGGAAGAAGTCTCCTTTATGAAACTATACCTATGTTTTTATCACACTCAGAACACAATCTGTTTTCCCTCATCAGGAGTGAATGAATGTTCTGATTTACAAAAGAGAGAGAGAGAGAGAGAGAGAATGAAAATGAAAGAAGCCAGCAGGAGGAAGAAGGGAGGAGACAGCTGGGATAGTGAAAGGTGGAGCAGGCGACGCAGAGATGATATTGGAGAAAATGGCGCTGATTCTGTGTGAGCATGTTCATTCATTTGCACTAAAGCACGCAGTGGAGGGCTTGAGGATGCCAGCGCTCCTGCTAAGCAGAACACAGGCAGGGAGCAGCTGGGCGAATTTTTTGCCTGCCGCTTCCAATGCCGGCCTGAAATTACACTGGCAAAAGCCTGTCTGCCACAAGAGCACTGGAAATGAAATGAGGGAGCTGTTTGCAATGATAAATACACTGCTGCGGGAAGGGGGATGTTATGGGCACAATTTAAACTGTTTGTGACTGACGAAAAAAAGCTAATTGTGTCAGCATTTATGACATATACAATCTGCTGTATAGAAACAGTTAAACACTGTTGAATTGATCTGATAAAGGCTAAAACATTGTTAAGAAAAAACATGGCTGCCTGTATAAGTAAGGTAGGCCTACACATTTCATCAGCATTTATAGTATGTGAACTTTATAACCTTAGTGTTGCTTTCATTATGCTCCTAGCTCAACAAACATATATTGAACAAATATATAGGCCAAACTAAAAATTCAAAAATATGCATATTCAATCAGAGCAACATTTTCAAACAAATACTGTCTTCTTTCTTTCTTCTTCCATTTTAAAGAGTTCTCATGTTACATGTCCTAAATGTACCACTGTGGTTTCCTATTTGTCACTCTGTGGTCACCAAGAGATTCATACTACAAATTGTGAATTTCATCCTGTTTATGTTCAACTGAAGTCCACTATCAAGAGGATGGAGAACTGATATCATGTTTCTCACAAGAGGGCAGTAAAGAGCCACCCTCCCTTGAATTTTTAGCCCCTATAGTGCTCCCTCCCTCAATCACACAACTCAAACTTTGCAACCACTGACCTGATCTACTGCATGTATCTGTCCCCTTTCCCCACCCTGGCCATTATGGTCATGTATACGCCATGTACCCTGTGTTGATGTTGTATTGAATGTGGGATAGAAGACTGTTGTGCTCTTGTTGGGCTCTGGACTTATATGCCAATGCTTATGAAATTATGAGTTGCGCTCAATGCTAGCAGCACTTAGGCACTCCAGAAGAGCATGTGCTTTTCACAGCTTCACACAAATAGCCTCAAATAACAACCCAGCACCTGACAAATGTGTTGCATAAAACTTCTGTTTGTAATCTGTGTTTGTCTCATCATTGTTCCTAAACAAGATATTGACTGGTTTTAGTCAAGCTGGTAATGTTCACACAGAATGAGGATGCCAATAATCAGGAAATAGTCAGAGGTATAAACTGCACTTCAGGCATTCAAATGGTGTTTGGTTCTCTAAGAAATTAGCCCTCTGCTTTCAATCCATTACTTTCTGGTGTGCACATTGTCAGTGGTGTGCGTCTTTCACAAATTATCCGTAAAAATGTATTTATGGGTGACCGATTCGCATTTAGTTGGTAGGCTTTTCCACGTGTTTAATGTTGTTTAATTCAAGTTTGTGAAAAACATAAACGCACCAATTTGCATTTGAAATGATGAACACTGTATTTACATATATTTGGGAAAGGTCTCCATGAAACCAGTCGACATACATAACGACATATGCGTAGGTCACGCTAGGCATTAACCGAGGGACATATATATTTACTACCAATTTCACCAATGTGTTCCATACGCGATCTATCGCAACGCTTACCCTTTCCAGAAGCATCAGTGCCTCACAACTGAACTTCAGGAATTTTGCCATGTAGAAAAGCCAGGTGTGAGTGCGCGGCGCACACTTATTGAGAGAAGCGCAGGAAGTCAGCAACGCGTGCGCAGGTGAAGTGAGCATGGGAAGAGAGAAGTCAGACCTGTTGGTATTTGAATCGGTAACCTCCTCTCTGGAGATACAGAGTAAGCGAAGAAGGGGGGGCAAGGGATACTGAACACGCGTGTGAAGCTGGCAACGCAAGAGAGAAAGAGAGTGAGCCAGAGAGGGAGAGAGAGAGGTCCGGTAACAATTGTTTCTTCTAAAGCATCTACCAGTGGCTGTTTGGAAGGCAGTAGATTCACTGCTGTCCTCGTAAACTTCGCGCCTCCTGCTCCTGCGCAAAGCATGGATGTGTATCACCTTATTAAAAGAGACTACATAAGCTAAATGACTATTGAGTAGTCCTCAGTGACCCAGTGTGCCACGGACAGAGACACTAGTCGCTACTTTACATCTCTTCTGCAGCTTTTTGGGATTGTTTTTGATCCTTAATTTCTGTCTGTATATGTTCACCCAAGGGGACTAGTAGTTTCAGGGAGGTCCGCTGAAGGAAGGAGCGATGAAGGTGCTTGGCTGGACCTTTGTGATCCTCACCCAATGGATTCTGCAAAAGGTAAGTTGGTCGCACGCCTCTGTGCTTCGACAGAAGTTATGACGTTGTGTTTGATTATACATATATGTTTCATTGGGTATTCAGGAATACAACACAAATAACTGAAGTGCTCTCGGAGAACTCTAGACAGACAGGTGCGAAAGGCGAAGGTTGGAACCATTGGCTTGGGGAGTTTTATCAGTACCCTATTTACGATTTAACATTTAACTTAATAGATTAAAATATTAGTTTACTTAAGAGTGTATGGAACTTCGAAAACTGAATGTACACCTTGAATATCTTCTACTGATGGAGACAGGTTAAATTTACTGCCCATTGTACACCTTTCATCTTTGGCACTCTCCGCCATACACACCAATTCAGCTCTCCTCTCTGCACCCTAATCAACACAGTTATCATCTAATCTGTTTAGGCTCGCAGCCACTTCCGTTCATTTTCTTCAGAAGTTGACGCGAAACTTGCTTCAGGGACATATTATCTACGCATCGTTATTTAAATAGACAGCGTAAACGTGCGCCCCCGCTCTCCGTTTATGTGCGTAAGTGCGTTTGTTTGTATGTGTATGTAATGAGTGAGTGAAAATATATTACATCAATACGTTCATTTTGGAATATTATTTAAATCATGAATGCAATGTAAAGCTACAGGAAGCCTCGAATTATGCTCTGCACCTTTTAGGTGAATATACGGGATATGGATTGTGGATGTTCTGAGATACAACATTCCGCAACTCTGGATTCCATTTCCCTGTTATGTGCAACTATTGGCCCTGACAACCAGGCAGAAACATGTTAATTCCATTTGACATGCCTAGACACAGTGTCACCATATAGTCTAAAACTCAAACATTTGATTGATGTAGCTATAAGTGCCTTAAGTTTTGACACATACATATCAGAAAATATATAACTGGAAGACAAACAAACAAAAAATAGTCAAAAGTAGCATTCATATATGAGCTTTTTGTGGAATAAATTATGAATAAATTATGCCAGATTTTCTCATCATAAACTAGGTTGCCAGGTATGAGTAAACCTGATTCTGTCCTTGCTAATATCCTTTTGCCCTGAGATTAGAGACACTGAGAATAGTTTTACCTTTTGCTATTTTTGAACACCTCAAAAGCTCCTCTTTGTTGTAAGAGAGAGAGAAGCAGAGAGGAGCAATCATTCTGGCAATCTTACAACATATTTACAACATTTTTTGTTTACATTTTTTTGTCATTGAACCATGATCTGAAAATTCCATCACCACATCAGTTGTGTTTGTAAATGTGGTATATACTTTGCAGATGCTGAATAATAAAATACCAAAGACTGTGGGAGAGATCCATAAATTGTAACAATGCATCAAAGAAATGTATCTGATTCCATTCTTTGTTGTGACTTGTTTTATGTTTGCCCTGTTGGTTGTGAGTGTAAGTTCAAAGCTCTCTGCACGGTATGAAAAAACAGCAGGGGTTTCTATCACAGTGGAGGTCAATAGAACTATTTAATATGATGAAACTATAAATTGTTTAGCAAAATGTAAGAGTTAAATTTGTGTTTTGATATTTTTCCAGAAAAAAAGTTTTACTGGTCAGTGGTCAGTGACAGAAATGTCTCTTAAAATTTATATTTATTTTAGAGATGCACAGTAGACCATTACATAACTTTTTCTGTAATGAATGCTTATTAAGTATCTATCTATCTATCTATCTATCTATCTATCTATCTATCTATCTATCTATCTATCTGTCTGTCTGTCTGTCCTTGCTCCACAGTATGTGATGCGTGTGTGTGTGTTGGAATGATTATGGGCACCATGCACTATGTATTTTCATTGGATACATGTAGCTTAAACTGGTTGGTTCCTGCAGACAATGTTGTTAGGCTTGCTTGACACAAATTCTGACCTCTAATCTGAGTAAAAAGGTATTTTTAATTCTCGACCCGAGTAGTGCCTTAATCCATGGGCAGGGGCATATCAATGGCAATCACATTATGCAGCAATAAACATTTTGCCATTTGCCATTTTCTATTGTCTATCCTGCAACTATGGGCGTCACTCTAAATTTTGTTTCACAAGGTGATATTTTGCAATAGGATTTACTCCAATGGATGATCCATTGTTGTGTTTTTGTAGGATTTCAGGCAAAGCACATCCATCCATTGACTCCTTCCAACCCTGTCCAATGTTCAGCTGCCTGGAATGTAGAATAACAGTACTACCACTGAGGTGGAATGAAGGATTAAGAATTCAGTTAGCAACAAGAAGAAGAGGAAATCCGTGCTGTATTGAGGGAAAATATGGATTGTTTCTTGTTCAATAACTGCTCGTTTGATAACCACTGGTAGCACTGTGTGGAAATGTAAGGCCATATGGGAGAGGTCAAAGAAAAAATGTTTTTAAAAATGTGTAGCAAAAATGTATAGCTGCTTTAGGCCTTCATTGATTCCCCTCTGCAGGTCAGTATGTAGTGTAGATATCATCACCTGATCATGGACATATATGTATTGTGCTATACTATACTAAACTATAATACCATACTATATTATACTAAACTATACTGTGCTAATACTATAGTATTATTATACTTTATTATACCAGAGTAACTACAACTACATTTAGTGAAATCTGATGCAGCAATATACCTGGCATTTCTTCCAGTGTAAACAGAATTTCACATGTAAATAACAATGAAATCATGGGATTCTGTAAATATGAAAAGACATACAGATTGCTATTTTGTTCAAAAAGTGCTTTGTGATTTTTGGCTGAGTCACTGGAGAGTAAGCTGCAAAAGGTCTATTAATATTAAGAGTCAATCTACAGTCACAGTCAATAGTCACCATATCTACACATATACTCTCCCTACCCTGAGTCATGATTACTCACAACACTCCAGACAAGGTTTTTTACATTGCATGTGTTAATGCAGGCAAACGAGCTTAACTCAATCTTGTTTTTCTATAGATGATCACAGATTTCAGTAGTTCTCACTCCTTTCTGATTGAGTATTGCACCCAATCCCTGTGATCTGGTGTTTGCACAACATCAGGGCCTCCTTGGTTCCTTCCCTCCCCCAGCCTGGGTTAGAGTGCAGTGAGAAGAACCTCTCAATCCTGTGATCAGTGCCAATAGAAGCATCATGCCCCTTCCAGCTGCAAGCTGAACGAGGAGGTGTCTGCGTCTGCCTGCCTGAACAGATGGCTCTCGTTTTTAAAAGAGAAGTAGACCAGGCCTCCCCAGGCAAAGGCGAGATGGGCTCCTCATCATACCCCCACCAGGGGGCCAGGGGCTGCTGAACGGCTGCCCGTAGACAGCTGCTGCTCCTCTTCACAGCCCTGGCCAGAAAGGAGCCGGCCTGGTCTGTAGTCGGTCCAGCCAGGCTGTGGGAGAAGGGCCACCAGGGTAACTCAGGCATTCAGAAACACACACATGCAAACACACACGCACACATATATACAAACACACACACTGAGCCACATACAACCCCAAGCACATATACCAACATATAGTCATTGTTAGTCAGTTTATTTATGAAAGATATATAGATATACCCATGTACACACACACACACATACATGTACAAGCACAACACATATACACACACGCACTTTTCTTATAAATTCGCACATACACTCACATGTACACATAGAAAGACAGACAGACAGATAAATAGATATTTTATTTATCTCATAGAAATACACATACACATAGTCTAGCATGAAACTCATAGAGGAATCTATTCAGATGTTGTCTTATACTCACAGCCACATATGAACACATTTCCTTTTGCACAGACCCACTACAACTGTTTGTGCGCTTATTCACACGCCCATGCACAAACTCACATGGCACACGTGTACATAATAATACATCCTCAGTTGGCCACGGCTCTGGGTAGATGGGGCGCAGCACACGGCCCAGTGTAGCATTTCAATCCCATCCACAGGACAAGCTCCATTCACTGCAGTGTTTGTGCGGTGTACGGCACTGAAATGGATGAGATTATCACAATGGCATTGTGTATTACTCACCCGCAACCCCTCGTGGAAAAACGCACCTCGGTAGAGAAGAGAGGAGAGCGAAGAGAGGGAGAGGGGGGAAAAAAAACGATAATAGATTGTAATGTCGAAAAAGACATCAATTTTGTAAATATTCCAGGCGGTGCGCTCGTCCTATGCAATCAGCAGTGTCACAGAAACAGCCATGCACATTTTGTTGGGCAAGGAGGGAGTGTCATGGTTATGAATAAGCTTACTGAAGCAAACGTATTTGCGAGACACACATATGGATGCTATGGAAATGAAGAGACCATGTGTATGGCTCCCCGCTTTTTTCTATGTGTGAGGGGAGTCTAAGACAAAGGTTTTTTTTTTTTTTTTGACGCAATTACATCACAAGTAGTGATGGCATAGGCTGAAAATAAACAAAGCTGATAATGGGACATTGCACTGAGATGAATCTCGTTGCCGTAAAAATAAATAAAACACTCCTCTCTCGTACTCCTCCATGACAGCCTTCAATCAAATGGGCGTTTTAAAAAGAATTATCCAACGGTGTCAGTCCGTGAGGTAGCTGCCGTGATGGAGACCTGGTGTGTTTTATGTAAAAAAGGGCCCTTGATTGGTGTCTGTCTTTCTACCAGTGAGTGTCTGCCTAGCAAGCGCCTTGCCTTGCCTCACCACTACTCTGCTCTGCTCTGCATGTCTTAATAAAGCCTCTGGGAGAGGCGGAAGTGGTCAGCCCTACTTTAGATGGCAGCGATGCTCCAGTTTGAGAAGTCCCCTGTCATTGGTGAGATGTGAGCGGAGCATCAATGTGCGTTCCCAGTCTGCTAAGGCTCAGAGATGCATGTGGAAATAGACCACATCTGGGGGGATTGGCTGCTCCTGATATGATGTGTGGGTGTTTGTGTTTGTGTGTGAGGGAGTGTGAGGGTGAGTGTGTATGTGTGTTTGTGTGTGTAAATGTTTCCACAAACATTGGCAAGCATACATAGATTATCACCCCTTTGAGCTAAATCCCTGTGTTAGATAGAATGACTTAGGGTACCAGTAACTGAACTTATGAGTGTGAGTGTGTGTGGTGTATGTATTTGTGTGTGTGTGTTTGTGTATGTGTGTATTTTTGCATGTGTCTCTGTGAACTGACCAGGTGTCTACCTGCTGATGTGCGTGAGAGAGCATTTGTGGATGTCCAGCCATGTCCATGTATGTGAGCGCAGTCCATTTCCTGAGTTATTAGACAGCCTTGTGTTTTCACAGTGTTGTCTGTGATTAATAGTGACTTACCTGGGGGAGATATACGAACTGGGATTTTGTGCATGTAATGAAATATTAAAGTGTAATCCAAGAGACACCAAATATCATAACTCACAATGCAGACAGTAGTGACCACTCAGGGTCAAACCAACATGGGCAACCACTGCAGATGGGACACAGCTGAAGGGATTAGTTTTTATCATTTTTTAATATCTCCACCGTGGCATGTAATACATTAATTCAGACTCGCATTGCATTTATTGGAGGTGGGTTAAAAAAAAGAATGAAAGAAAAACAGCAGACACAGAAGCCCTGAGATGAAGTAATGACCCCATGTAAGCAATTTTAACATTACCTTTTGGAGGAAAAAAAAAACATAAAACCACAAGTGAAAAATGAGAATCAATCGAAAAATCCAGCCAGACATACAAGATTCCCAACACTTTTATTAAACATTTTAATATCAATGCTTGTGTAGCTTCTGAAAAAAAATTAATCATAATATGAGGATAGAGGGAGGAGAGGAAAAATGGAACAGCCTAGATGTATTGGTATTGTGTCTTTTAAAATGAAAAGCCTAATGCCTGATTCGCCTTCATAAGAGGCAGCTGTGCTATCAGAACAGGCTGTATTTGGGAGGCCTTCTTTTCTCTCATCAGCTGTATAAACTAGGGATGTGCCATCTCATATCGTACGCCCCCCCCCCACACACACACACATATATGTAGTTAATGTTTATATACAATATATATGCTGTAATATTGTGATATAGGGTCAAATCTACATCACCCATTCCTGGTATTAACACAGAGTTAAAGGCATTGCTTTGGCTCCAATACAAACCTCTCACAGATTCCCCTTCCTCTCCTCCTCCTCTTCCTTTCTATTCTGTCCCCACTCCACTTCCTTGTACGCTCTCTTCTTCCTTCTTTCCCCCTCATCGTCTTCCTCCTTTCCTCTCCAGCCCACTTTGATGCCACACACTTCTACAGGCCTAGCTGGTGTGCCTGATTAAAATTTAGCCCTTGCCAGAATAATATATGTGAGATGAATTCCATATCTCGGAAGCTACTACTGGTGCCCGAGTTGGGGTTTAGTCTGTGTGTGTGTGTGTGTGTGTGTGTGTGTGTGTCTGTCTGTGAGTTTGTGTTTACATAGTGTTATGTTGGTGCAGCAATACTCACACAATCTTTTTGAGTGTGTGCCTGTTTGTGCATGTATGTGTATTTGGATGAGTGTGTGTGTGTGTGTGTGTGTGTGCGCGCACGTGCGTGTGTGCACAAGTGTGCCTGAGTGTGTTTTTCTGTTTCTTTGTGCTTGTTTCGTTGGCTCCAGTAGCCATGTTGGGAGCCTCTGCGGATGTCGTTGGAACTGAGATGGCAGCTCTGACTGTTGAATAATATACACTCTCAGCTTGGGTTTTAGCTAATTAGCTTGAGGAAGAGGGCTTGTGTGTATGTTTGTGTGTGTGTGTGTGTGTGTGCCAGTGTGTGTGGGTTTGTGTGTGTATACGTGTATGTGGAGAGGGGAGAAGCTGCTTGGAGGCCCAGGCCTTTAACTTGGTCCAAGTTATCAGAGAGGAGGTTGCTTGGTTGGGGCTAGGGGTGGGGGTGGGATAGAGGATGGGTTATGGTGGTAGCGGAGGCGAAGCAGACACACAAATTTGGCGAGAAAGGGGAGTGTGTGTGTGTGTGTGTGTGTGTGTGTGTGTGTGTGTGTTGGGGAGGAAACTCAAACAGAAGGCCCTACACTGTGACATGTCCTCAGCACATCCCTCACACCCCTTTGTGTTCTCCGTCCGAGACAGTGGATTACAATCCTCACGGGGAATCTCAGTGGCGGGATCTCATCTCTTTCCCTCTCCCTCTCACTTGCACGACTCAAGCAGTCTGGTCTTTACACAACCTGAGTGTTTTCGTTGTTGTTGTTGGTGGTGGTGGTGGTGGTGCTGTTGTTGTTGCTATGACACGTGTGGATGGAGTGGCAGTGGCCTTCTCTGAAGTAGCTTGACCTGACTGACCTGACAGGATTAGAGGCCCACAGCTGCCGTGTCCTAGGCAATAATTCTACAGCATTGCCAGCGAGTCAATCACACCTCGGCTGCTAGCATGGGATTGAGTGCAGCCAAGCATGTGTCCAGAGACAGCTTCCAGAGGGAGTCCTGGGAATTGATGGGCATTGTTTCAGAGGCTGTTCAACTGGAGTGGCTTGCCAGATGTTGTCTCAAGACTGAGTGAGCTCATATGAAGTAAAGGGTTATACTCAAAGGATATGATGTTCACACTATTATACTGCTATATGTTTTTTTTATTATTGTAGGCCACTGTAACTACTGCCTTAAGTGACAGAATGAGGACTGCTCAATGAAAACAGGTGTAAATAATTTTTTTTGCATTTATTTAAACAGGACAGTACCGATAGACGGAAGCAGGAATTGAGCGCAGGCCAAATTTGAACCTGTGACCCGCTGGGTGCCTGGCCCTTTCATAGTACAGATACTGTGACTATTGTGCCACTGCACTCCTGAAAGCCAAATAAATCTTAATCTTAGCATGCTTAGATACACTATTTTATCAGATTCATCATGTAAATGTGGTCTTGGGTTTTGTACTAGTGTTTATTGATAAAACATTTATGATAAAAAGTCTGTGTAATCCAGTCTAAATTGAAACTGTAGGCAGAGTCCAACATTTCAAATGCAACTGTGAACTCTATGAACTATGGTCTGCAGTAAAGAGCAAGGGACTGTCTCCTTAGGATTGCATGCAGAGAATACAACAGTGAACTCTGTCACCGATCAGTGGTGAAGGGCAGAGGTCTGTCTGCTCTGGATTGCCTGTAGAGAAGACACAAATCACCCCGCAGTCAACGGCACAGCAAGAGAGGAGAGCAGGGAGTAGGACAGATTAAAGCGTAGATGTGAGAGATTAACTGCCATGTTGCCTTGTAAACCAGAATTACTAGAGAGAAAAACCCATGTCTTTGTGATGGCCTAGTGTCACATCCCAAGCCCTTGACTGTAAGCACCTAGTCACTGCGATCTTGACATACCCATCCATTCCCAGTTATGTTTGCACTCTATGTTCTGCAGGCTTAGTGGAAAACATTTTTAACAAATGAAACCAAGGGCCCAGCCCTAATCTAAAAGGATGTTCTGTACTGCAGAATCATTTGTCATGTGACATCCTAAAGAATGTTAATTATTACATTGTTGAATTTGTCATCATTCTGTTGTAATGGAAGAATGAACCTAAGTCATACACGGGGGAAATTCATAAAGTGTAATATTTTTGTGTGAGCCAATTATTTCAGTCAGGTAACATTACATGAAGACTAGAAACAGAGAGGGTTAAAGCAGAGAGGATCTAGTGGAGAGGATCTGGAATTCTACATTGGATTATGTGGTTGCTGCCATGAAGGCAGTATAAAATAAACATAGCAGATGTAAAAATCACTTTCTAGTTTCTTTGTACACTGAGTATTACTGAGTGGCGAAAGACTCCAAATGTCTAGACAGGCTCTGTTTAATATTATCAATAAAACACCTTGCCAAGAGATGAATAATATTCAAGGTTTAACTCATGAGTGAGAGAGAGAGAGAGAGAGACAGACAGACAGACTGACAGAGTGTGTGTGTGTGTGTGTTTGTATATGTGTGTGTGTGTGTGGAAGGCCAGTGCATGATGGATCTATTCAATAATTCTGGAGTAATACGGGATTATAATCCATTGAGAAAACAATCAGGGTGGTATTGAACACATCATGTCTATGTGATGTCAATGTGTCGAGTTAGGCAATGTTGAACAATCAATAAATAATTTTACCTTGAACGCACCAGGACAGACAGACATTATAAGTGCGTTTGGTTATTTATATTTAACACCACATTTGGCTTACCTCCACTGTTTTGTAGAAGGACATTATTGCTTTTGTTTGTAGCCAATGCCAAGAGGAGAGAGGTTAATCGAGCCATATTATCATGAGAGAAAAAAGACAAACAAAGCAAGCATAATAAACCTAATCTGAAGGGCTCATTGAGCAAAATGAGACATAGTACCACAACTAGGGCTGTGTACACCTTAGAGTACCACCGTGTGCATCACACCGCCTGGAGGCGTAGTGTTAAATCAGCCGAGCTGGCTGCGATCTGTGTTTGTCTGGATGTTTTGTGAACCACACTACAATAGCTCAAAGGGAGGAAAAATTATTTGTAATGTTTATGATGTGGTGCAGGCTAGTCCGTGGGTTGTCTGTGAAGGTTGAATAAGGAGATTGGGTTTTAAGTGGGTCCAACTCCCTCACTCAAAGATTTCTAGTTCTTCAACAGACTAGATGAGCCACATGATGGATGATCACAGCAAATTCCACATTTTCCCTGATTCATAAAAAATACCTTTGATGGACTCCCAATTTCTTAATTAAAACTGGGTCAGGAATTATTTCAAAGCATGGATCAGGACTACATTTGAGCATTAGTTTGAGCCAACAAGAGAGGATAATTTGTGGAGTCATTCTGATAAAGATTTCTTCCTGTTCCTTTAAATATGCTTAAATATGACAGTGCTTTTATTTTCTTGTGTAATGCGGACAATCAGCCAGCATGTGATATATACTCTTTTAAAGACATCCAGTTACAGTGTCAATAGGTATAGGCTATGTGAAGACTTGTGAAGATTGCATCTTACTATGCTGTCTTAAAGCTATTTTCCTTGTATGATTGTGTCATAATTAGGATGTGATGGCAGAGTCTCAGCCATCAAGGTCGTAGTTCACAGCATACGCATCGCACCTTTAATGAGTGTCTCTGAGAGTGAGAGATCACAGACTTCTTAAATCCCATGCCCATGTCTTTGATTGAATTCTCAAATGTTGTCATTTTTTGTCTCTTAATGATAGCAAATGCTCTCAAAAGCGCTAATTAGGCTAGCGCAGCAGAGACGGTATACAGCTGAACAAAAAGTCCCGCTTCCACAAAAAAACTCCCATTCGTGCAGTAGCATCTTTAAAAGGAGCTGTGTGATGGACACACTGGTGCCAAAGTGACACGGCTGGATGTACGATGACTCGCGCGTGCCAGTAGGAGCCTGGGAGTGAAGGCACGAAATATCTCCCCCAGTGCCAGAGGGGAAACACAAAAAGTGCTACACTAATTAGTTAAGGTCCGCAGGGTCCGGGAGAGTAGAGGGGAGAGAGAGAGGAGAGAGGAATTAGGAGAGAAAGAAAGCAAGAGAGAGAGAGGGAGAGCGAGGCCGCAAACAAATGAGTAAACAAAGTGCTTGCAGGGTATAATGGAATAAGCGGAGAACATTGAAGGGATTAAAGTGGCTGTGGGTTAAATCTCCCCCTGAGAGCGGGAGGATAATGAGCGCTGATGATTTTAAAAGCTCCCCGTCTTTTCGCGCCGGGACTGCCACACAGGCAAATTATGCAAGGCAGGAGAAAACAGCTTTCGCTCCAAGGAGAGAGAGAGAGAGAGTGGTGAGGCGGCTGTCCCAGCCCCTTCACACAGCGTGCACGTCACCCACGGTGGAGCAAGGTGACAAGGGAGCTGTCACTTCAGCACACACACACACACACACTCCTAAGTTGTGAATTCAGCCGTGCTTCATCAGATGCTCGCTGAAGAGGTTTGGAGATGCTGGTGATGTGCCAGGGAGGGAACATGTCACAGCAGCGGAGGAGTGAAGTGAAGGAACTTCCCCAGCACAGTGCAGAGCAGTCCGTCCAAATAAAGATCTATGAAAAGTGAAACAGATTAGTTTGACTTCCCGGCATCTCACTTCTGACTA
Organism: Tenualosa thibaudeaui; assembly: GCA_027481765.1. Taxonomy (NCBI): domain Eukaryota; kingdom Metazoa; phylum Chordata; class Actinopteri; order Clupeiformes; family Clupeidae; genus Tenualosa; species Tenualosa thibaudeaui. The sequence goes on from JAIFZK010000003.1 coordinate 5,874,433, forward strand.
TGTGACCACACACACCTGCTGGGCTTTGTGTTTTCTCAGCCCTGGACAGCGCCTGATAGCTATAGCTTCCTGCCAATGTGGTAAAGATATATATAAAATTATATTTCACTTTAGAAAAAAAAGAGAGAGGTTATGAAAAATGTAAAGACATCACCCAATTTCAGAGCAGGTGCAGAGGAGCTGTGGATGCATACCGGTGAAGAATGGAAGGACAGAGAGAGTGGAAGGAGAGACATAAAAATAATAATCTGAGCTGAAATTAAAAACATCCAAAAAATGAAATAAAGATGAGAGCTATGTGGAGCTTCACCGCCTGAATATAAAAGACTGAGGAGTATGAAATATATATATATAGAGGGAGCCAGAGACGAACGGAATGCTAAGCTAGGTCTACCTGCAACACCCAGGCTGCTTCCTGCTTGTTCATTATTGTGGCATATTGTGCAGGATCAAGGCTTGAGATGCCAAGAGAGAAATAAGAAACTCAACCTTTGCCTCTGACTCTCCTAGGCTGTGGCAGGAAGGATGAGGAAAGACTGTCGCCCATATTTTAATAACACTAGAGTGTTATTTTACTCGCCCATAATGCGTTTGTTATTGCAGCTCGGACTGGGAGAGGTATCGATTGTGAGATCTATTCTCCACTGTTTCCATGCTAGCGAGCGAGAGGGAAAGAGAGGAAGAAGAAGCGCTCTGGAAGGAAGGAAAAGAGTAGGTGATGGATGTCCACATGGCAGACTAAAGGGCTAGTCTTGGTCCTTCATAAAAAATGAAAGATTGACAGAAGGCACTGTGCACAAACGTAATCAACAGCAGTTAATCATTTACTCCACTGCATATCCTCAGGAAGGCCTCATCTAACCTTCTCATCTAACATTTCCCTCTGTTGTGTTTCTGCGCCTTCATCCCAGGGGGGGATTCTCTCAACCTGTTCTCTCTCAAACTGAACTATCGCTAGTCAAAACCTTGCCACAAACCGTTATGATTTAAATATTTGGAGTTGCTGGCAGTACGCCATGTTGTTCCATTCTCTTTCAAAAAGAAAGTCAGAGGCCTCCATTTATAAGGGCCTGGACAGCTAGTGTAGTGGGGGAGTAAAAAATCACACAATTTCTTGATCTGTGTTTGAGGACCCAGTTTCAGTAGGAAGAGGCCTATTTCGGGCCATGGCATGTACCTAAAAAGAGAGGGAGAGTGATGATGGTTCCTCAACACTCGGTCCTGAAGGTCACCGGTCTCTGGGGAATGCATTGCGGGGTACGTGCTTCGCTTGGGCCTGGAAGCTGAGCTGCCAGAATGAATGTCTTGTTTGTCTTTGACTTTGCCCCAGAATTCATCACTCCCCCCTCTCCTGGACCAGACGGGCCCTCCTTCTTTTCTGCACCACCACTAGCCCCAACACCCACACACCTTCCACACACACACACACACACGGCAGACAAGCTGGGGGCCCAGGGGATGGAATGTAAGCTCTCTGAATATGTGCTCAAGACCACACCACCTTCTCCTCCCACTAGGCTTACCACCTTCCCCACCCCACCCCACTTCCCACCTTTACTCTCTCCAATCGTGTTACAGTCACTTCAGCATACAGTAAGACAGGCTGTAGACATATGCAAACACCACTGATTTGGTGTCTCTTGTGTGCAGAGTGAGTGATGGAAGTATAGTGAAAGGAAAAAAGTAAGACTTAAAGGAGAAATCTGGCGTGAATCAATCTGTGATCAAAAATTCGAGGCAGGCAACTTGGTGGATCACTGCAGTCTTTAATCACAATTTTTCCAAATCCACAGCCCTGTTGTTCCAGGTCAGCAAGTGCTGTCAGTAGGAAAAGGGCTGCGAAAATTTGACACAACATAGACCTAATGGTTAGTTTATTTTCATTTTCAGTTAACATTAGGTACCCGTATTCGATCTATGGTGTGTCAAATTTGCTGGTTCTTTTTCCTACAGACACTACACGGTGACCTTGAACAACAGGACTATAGATTGATTTGCACCAGATTCTCCTTTAAAGAGTCTTAACATGAGGCAGAGAGAGATAGGGAGAGAGAGAAAGCAAAAGAGAGAGAGAGAGAAATGGCTGACTGCCTCCCGTCATTAGCTTGTGAACTAATTAAGAGGCGTGTCACCGCAGGAGCGTGAGGGATGTGTCAGGGGCGAGGAGAGCCGTTGTCCTGCACTGCTGACCTGCCCCCGCCTCACTGTCTCACAGCTTGTTAGCAATGACAGATATGCCTCATCCCACCTCCCCTCCCCCTCCCTACCAGACTATCCATCTGGCCCACCACCAGAGCTGGCATCCGCCCAAATCATGCCCACGCCAGGCACGTGCCCCCCTATATGTCTGTCTATAGTGTGTATCCATGCACAGCAGGTAAAGCATTTTGGAAGGTAGCAGTATGTGTGTGCCCATGGAAATGTGTGTGTGTGTGTGTGTGTTTGGGGGGGTTGAGATGTATGTATGTGTGTGTGTGTGTTTGTTTGTGTGTATGTATGTGTGGGTGCAGGTATGAGTGGGCGACTCAAAATGGTATGTGTTGTTCACTGTCAGATTAGCAAGGGCTTATTGTAAGCTTTGAAAAAACATGCACCACCACAGAGAACATGGTGTCAGCTTTATGCAATTTCTCTCCTCTACTTGAGACGTTGTTCTTCCCCCCACACTGCACTTCCCCACAAACCCCTATTATTGTTCTGGATGCACCATTCCCACTCTATATTAGAATTATTGGATAGGATTTAAAACATGTATACAATGTTTTTAAGGAAAAAAGTATATAAATTATTTTGATATCCATCAAAGAATGCATTTGTTGAGACTTAAATATATATTAAATAGCTTACATTTTACATCTAACTCACTTTAAACTGAACCTCAAAATACGTTGACCTTCCTGCCAACCTGTGCCAATAAGTGTATTCACTGCATAATGTGTTGGTCTGAAGCCTCACGTGTTGGTCAACCTGAATTAATTAGCTATGCTTGTCCTTTGGAAGGTCAGTGCATAAACATCATATTTCATTGGCTTGGCTTAGATCTCCGTGAGACAAAAAGAGAAAGTGAAGAATAAAGAACGATGACAGGAAACATCATCCAAGCCATATCATGGCCATTAGAAAAATGACTGTAGACATCGATTCCTACCTGCTGTCTCAGTGTTTATCTCTCCTGGACATGTTATTTTGAGAGGAGTCAAAATGTAGCGGGCAGTAGCCTAATGCCTTGGCTTTGCCGGTTTATTGTGCTGGATATTTACAGAGGCCATTATGGGTGACCATGTTGCCTACGGCAACAGTAGTAGTGTCGCATTCAGTGACTAAAGCAGGAAAGCAAGTTAGCGATCAAATGTCTTCGTTTTTACACATCCCATAAGGTTTTATCCATTTCACATCAAAGCAACGTCTGGAAAAGAGCAATAAGTGTGGAGTGTGTGCGTGTGTGCACGTGTGTGTGTGTGCGTGTGTATAAGTGTATCTTTATGTGTATCGATGATTCTGTCTACATGTGTCTGCCTGTGGATATTTATTTGCATGTGTCTGCGTATCTGTGTGTGTGTGTGTCTGGTGTGTTTGCTGTTGCTGGTGTTTATCGAGTTGCCAGCTGCCACAGCCTCACCGTAGGTCCCTGGCCTGCAGGTAAGATGACCTGAGTTTGAGACAGAGCAACTGCTCCATCTGGCAGACACACACGTACAGAGAGCGAGAGAGAGAGAGAAAGAGAGAGAAAAATAGCTCTACTCATCTATGTTCTACTCTGTTTAATCACATAAGGAGTCACAGGTCTACTGGTTTCTTGTACAATTATAGAGATGGTAAGGTGATACAAGGAGAGGAAGTAGAGAGAGACAGAGAAAAAGAAAGAAAGACAGAAAGTAAGAAACAAAGAGGCATGGAAAGAAAAGACACAATTATCTGAGAAGTCATGTTCTGTGCCTCTCATCTGGACTCATATCTGCTGTGCGATACTGGGCTCTGAGTGAGGAAGACTGATAGAGGCTGCTAAGCCTTGGGGGCCATCCGCTCTGTTCTGGATGAGCTCCAGAGCACTCTCACTCAGCTAGCCTACCATCCTGCACTGTGTTCCTCGTGTCTAGAAACTGTCCGGGGGCACGCACGCGTGTTTGAGTTTGGCCAGGTTGGGCATGCTCTTCATCCAGCTCCTCCTGAGCCCTCTACCTCATCTCTTCTTCTTCCTGTTCTTCTTCATCCTCAGAGAAGTTTCAACATGATTAGATGCACCTGCTCTCACTCTTTCCTTCCATAAGATCCTCTCATACCATATATCAGATAGCAGTGAGTGGCACACTGCCAGCATCTCTCCTCTTCTCTCTCTCTCCCCTCATTCATCTTGTTTGCACAGGTAATCCCATGCTGACCTGCACTCTTGTCTTCTTCTTTCTCCTGTCCTCGATCATGACTGCACACAGACTCTTCTCATTCTGTGAAAGAATCTGCTTGTCCTACTATTCTCTCTCTTTCTCTCTCTCTCTCTCTCTCTCTCTCTCTCAGTTGTATCCCATCCTCTGTTGGCCCTCCATGGATTGATTACCACGGCTGCTGTGTGAAGAGCTATGTGGAGCCATGGCTGCGAGAGACAGGCTAAAGGCATGGTCAGCATTCTGCTTTTGTTAGCAGATGGCGGATGTTCCCGAACCCTGTGAGGGGTCTCTGTGTTATGTCCTTGAGCAGGGGTGATTTATCCAGATCAGCAAGGTATGACTGCTAAAAGTAGCCAACTTCAATGAAAAAAAGTGTAGTAGAACTGAGCAGAGAGTGAATTCTTGAAGAAGTTTTAAGAGTCTGGGTCCAGGCTGATTTTGGTTGCGCCAAATGTGATTAATGTGGTTTAAATCTATATTGATTCCATGTCAAAGAAAGAAAATGTGTTTTCACTGTTTCCAGCCTCAAGGTCCTTACAGATCTTCCTATTCTCAATGCACCATTCCAGGTGTTTTTGTTTTTGTAGCTGGTGTGTGAGTGTTATTTTTGTTCGAGTGTCTGAATGAGAGATGGGTTGGGATGGGTTGAAGTGGAAACAGTTATTTGGGCTTCTTGGTTCTAGCCATTGCAGATGACAAGTTTCAGACGTTGGATGAGTGGAAGTTCTGCCGGTGTGACTTTCTGTAAAAGGATTGGGAGAATGTATGTGAGTGTCAGACTCTGAGATGACAACCCTGTAAATAGCACTGTGCGCATCTTGCATTCGGGTCCAGGGCTGGGACATTTGGGGCGGGAGTGTCTCCAGTGATGGGAAAGGTGAGTCAGACAGAGAGGATGCCTTTTGTCCAACACTTCCAGCTCTACTTCTCAGAGCAGTGAGGTGACATCAATTTCCTACATGTTTGTCTTGCATCACATCAAACCATCTTGGGCACTGCGCACATATTTTGGTCAATAGTTAGTGACTAACATTTTAAAACCCACAGCAGCACTCTCATTTCATCTTTGTAAACAAAATTGTGGTGGTACTGGTACTACATTTGGAAACTTAAAAACCACATAAAGCCAGGAAGAAATAATGTTTATGACATTCAGTAGAAAAGTATTCATTTTAGAAGAATATCTAACACAATTCACTAGAACCAAGATGATTGCTTCAAACTGTTTTCAAAGAACTTTGATTAAGAGGCTCACTGTAAGGTTTTTATTTTCAGTGGTTTGAACTGCCTATGCTCTTTTCCTGTAGTGCACAGGGAGCAAATTTCAGCATCTCTCACAGTGTGGATTCGGACCATTTCATGTCCTGGTGTAAAAGGCATGGGGAATGTTTGTCCTGAGAGGGCCACCCTGACTGACTGTGTGCGGTATGTGTGTGTTTTGGAGGGCGGGATTCTCTAATCACCCATTTACAGCCTGAACCTCGCTGGTGTATCTGCCTCCCTTGCCCTCCATCGCTCTCTGAGAGTCCACTCATCTCTAAGAGGAGCTGGGCTCTCTGGTCTCTGAAGAGATGGAGAGTGAATATGTGAGAAAGAGAGAGCAGGAGTGAGGGAGAGAGAGAGAAAAAGATAGAAAGAGAGAGCGAGCGAGCAGGAGAGACTGAGGATGAGAAGGAGTGAGCATGAAAACACACACACACACACACACACCCACACACACAGGAAGATGATTATTTTCCTATCCAGTGACACCTTATCTCTCTGCTCTGTTCTTCTCCATCAATGAAGTAGAGGGAGGTATGGGGGTACAAACAGATTAGGAGGCCCTCTTCTGCCACCTCTTTCCTCTGGGCCTTTTGAGTCCAAATGGCAGGCTGATCCTTGCTGATGTTCCTGACAATCTCACTCTCCACGCCCCCAAACCCCCTCCCCACACACACGCACACACAAACACAAACATATCTTAGTTCTATCTTTCCCCCCTATCCTTCCCCCCCTTTTCATTACACGGGTAGGTCTCCACCCCCCCTCCCCCAACATCCTCACAGCTCTGTGTTTATTTGTACCTTTTTATTTGTTCTGATATTCCCACTTGTTTATTTCTCTTTTCTTTTGCTTTCTCGCTCTCTCTCTGAGCACTCTCAGGTTTTACGCTCAGAGAGCGCAAGCTACGTGTGCATCAATCACTGTCACTTAGTGTCACTCCTCCTGTTCCGGACAAACGGGGCATGGCTTTCTTTTCTTCAACACACACACACCCTATACAACTGCCATGAATTTTAAACCCAATCCTAATACATAAATCTCTAGTTGGGGCAGGGGGGGGGGTGTTGTGGGGTCTGGGAGTGGTGTGTGTTGGAAGGGGGGGGGGTACGGTTGTTGCATCGGCAATCTGAGTCAAATATATGTTTACACGTTTACAAATGAGAAATTCGCCGACGCTACGTCAGTTCTTATTCTGCTGCTCTGGCAGGCTGCCTTGCCCAGCCCCCATCGCACAGAGTTCTGGAACACTTATTTAGATGAATGATTAAAGTTAAGGCACAGCCAGGAGTCTCGCCACTCTTATTTAAAGAAGAATGGGAAAGCTGTCATCTTTTGATGCATTGCCTGCCGTCCTGCATGCAAAAGAGATGTCCCCCGCCACCATCTCCTTGCTATGCACATACTCATAGTGACTTGCATATACACTCACAAACACACACACACACAAACACACACTCACTCACATACTGCCTTCACACAAACACAGCCACAAACCTACACATTCACATGCCCACCCAAACACATCCAACACACCCAGCTGCCTACACACACACACACACACACACACATACACTTATGTGAGTGATTGATTGATCAGGTCAGACAACCATCAGAGAGGAAAATGTAGTCCACTGGGTAGGGTATTGGAGAGATGCTAAACCTGTGTGCATGTGTGATGTATGGACCCCCAAGTCCTACCCCCCAAAAAAGTTGAAGTTCAAATGCCCGTTCAGCCCCTGAGTGAATTCTCATTACACCCCTCTGTTTCAGCAAAAACGTGTCACAAATACAGATTCAAAGAGACCTGCGAATTGCCCATAAAATGTGCTACGATTGGAGGCCGATCTTATAAGTAGGCTGCACGCCGATCAATGAGGCTATGCTCTGAGCCACCATAGTGCTTTGCGGATGTTCAGAACGACTGCAACTGTAAATGGTACCCCGAGCTCATTTATTACCACAATGACAGGTGTTTCGGCCTGAGCGTCAGCCCATTTCATTTGACTTCAGAAAGCTAATAACCAGGTGAGGCGGAGGAAGCGTGGATGCAGTCCTGAGAGGAGTCATTTCTGCTGGGAATGGCCCCACTGCTGAGCATTCTAACTGAGCAAGTCTTTCCTCATATTGGGTTACATTAAGACTCTTCCCCAGAGAGACATTAGCCATGGAACAGGAAGTGTGGGAGATCCAAAATGGCCTTGAATTGCATTACACCCTCCTTGAACATGTTCATTTTACATTTGACTGGAGCAGTTGTGGCAAGGCACTGAGAGGCCATGTGAACATTTGTCAGATGTAAATGAATCAGATGACTGTGGAATGTGAGTATCTCAGAAATGATTTGATACATATTTTCATCAAGTGTTTTATCAATATGATCAATGGTCGGCTGACCAAGGTCAGATTCTCACTCACTTGCCTCTCTGAGTGATGGCTTTCCTTTATTGGTAAAAATCAAATAATGGCTCTTTGGAGGTTATTGAAATCATAAGTACAATTAATTACAATTTGTGGGAAATTATTTCAGGTTTAATTGCACAGCCTTAGTCAGGAATGCTTTACTTATGCATTTACTTATAATTTGTTACTCTGTGAAAATTGTGCAGTGTTGAGATCAAGTCTAAACCCATATACCAACACATTCTTGCAAGCACTTTAGAGGAACAATGAGTGCAAATGAAAAAGCACTATGGTGCCTGCCCAGTGGTAAGGGTTTTCACAACCTTTCAAATAGTCAAAGATGTAGGTGCTCAGTATTTTATTTATTACTGTTATTTCATTTATTTGTGTTTCATTCATTATTTATTTAGTGTGTTTTTATACAGCACAACAGGTGCTTATGAATGCACTTTTGAGTTATTTACAGATGACAATAAGTCTATGTCAGTTTATACAAGCTTTAAACTGACTACATTCAATTGTATCAAAGTTTTATCTCTATAGTGTTGTCCCATGAAAATATAAAGCAGAATATTTGCATAAATGTGAGGGGTGTACTTGCTTTTTTGGGATACTGTATGTATCCACAGTTTGTTTCAGTGGAAACATAAATTGATAATATTAATGCAGCACCTTTTACCATGTTAAAGGTGTTTAGCTGTGTGTTTTGGGTAGGTGCTGACACTCCCCCATAATAAAACACAGTTGTCTGATTGTCTGCCTATATTCAGCATCTGACACACCATCAGGTGACAATCAGGATGCTTCTGTATAGACTGGCCACTCATGCTTGCTTTGCCAATTCCTTTGTAGAGTTTTCATATTAATTTAGTCATAAGCAGAATTTTATAATATATTTTATATTTATAAATATATTTGTGCTGTATGCTGTATGTATGCAGTATCACAGCTATTATTGTGAAACTTGACATATTTGAACTGACCAAATGTTGGTCAATAGACCAAAAAATCTAGTTGGAGTAGGAAGGATCAATTCTCTTTCTCCAATAGAAACTGTGTAATTTAGTCATTTGGTTTCTACTTCCTCTTCGCTCAAGAGTGGTCTATCTCAAATGTCAATGCAGGAACCATTTGCTGATGTTGTGTTTTCTCTGTTGTATTGAAATTCAGATAGATAATGTGTTAGTGAGTTGTTTGATTGACAATTGGATCCTCAATATGTATCAATATAGTTTCTTTGTAATACACATTGTTAAGCCTGGCCCTCTGAAAATATCAAATGACCTACTACTCACAAGTCACAGCCAATTATATGGTTCACATCGTGGACTATGCTACTGAAAACAAAACTCTGCAAAAAACAAACAGATGCAGATGGTAAACAAACTTGCAATATGGAGAGTGGCACACAAATCACCAAGCACATCACTGCAAATTCACTATTGTCACACTGCTGAAACTGAAACCAACTCATGCATGACCCTTATGAAATCATGTTTATTTCTTCCTTTGGCTTGAAAACAAATATTGGCTTGGATGGATTAGCATTAATTCAAGATGGTGGTGTAAATTACAAAAAAAAATAGATGCTGTGGGACTGTGAGTTCAATAGATTTTTTGCTAAATCCAAGGCAATATATTGCTGTTTTGTGTTGATAAAGAAAAAGAATTTCAGTTGTTTTGCTTGTTATGTATGTATAATCGGACCTTTATACACATCTACATATATATACATACATGCATACATACATACATACATACATACATAGTATAAGTAGATACAATACATGTGATTTTCTCAATTGTTGCTTTCATTTCATGTGGAGTCCCACAAGGCTCAATACATACCCCCTTGTGTCTGATTTTTATTTTATTTATTGCCTCTTGGCCATACATTCAGAATAAAATAACCTACAATATTTAGTGAGTTTTTAAATGAAAAAGCAGGATGACCAGAGTTCATCTGTTGTATAAAAAAGATTAAACATTACTCATTGCTTAAGTTTAAAAAAAAAAAACACACAGACTTAATCGAGACAGTCAACCAGCTGTCCTGAGCACCTATTAGTGCAACACTAATGATACTAATTATAATCCTGTCTACTGTATCTGTATTAACACAAAGTTTGTGGATAGTGTCCTCAAGCATAACAGCAAAACAGAAGTCATATATTTTTTTTCCTTGACACTAGTGCTTGCAGTAAAGAATTCTGAGGTGTTTTTGTTTTTATGGAGATGCAAAACTTTTGAGAAAGTTTGTACCCCAAAAAGACTGTGAGAAGGTGGTTGCGTGTTTTATCCTCCAGACTATACTGTTGTGTAATTTCTCATTTTCTATGAGACAGATCAATGGCTCAGTGGCTTTCACAGCATTCTGACTTAGTCATGCATTTTCTTTAGCTGCCCTTTGCCCATTTGGAAGCTGAGCTTTTATAATTATTTATGCTTTTAGTTCAGTGAGGTTTATGCAGTGTTATATTTTGCTTTATTAATCTCTTTGCTATTTCATTGCTGTTTACTCTGTAAGTTCATTTCCCTGGGTTATTCACTTTGCAAAGAACTTTGGCGTAACTCTTTTGGTTAGTGGATTGTATATATGAATGCAATTTCATTCATTTTTACAATCATTTTTAAATGTTAAGATGGTTGTTGATGGTGGTGGTGGTTTCTGTTATCTTTAAATTCATTTTCATTTATTTTGTTTTAACTCCACTGTGAAGATGCTCCACAAATAGCACTTTTTTTTGCAAATTCAGAAGCCAGACTCTGCTCCACTTCATTAGGTGTTTCTTCCCACAAAAGCTTTTTGATGTCTTGTAACAACTTTTCATAGTAATCAACACTTAGCCTTTATTACTTCATCAGTTATTAGTCATCCTTCATTACTCTCTTTTAAAGAAAATAATAGACTACTGGTTTTGCATCTGTACACAATATTTCTTACCCTACCAGAACATATCAACCACACACACACACAGAAAGAGAGAGAGAGAGAGAGAGAGAGAGAGAAAGAGAGAGAGAAACCTCTAACTCTTCCATGTAAAATTCACATTTCATCACCCTGAACAAAAAACAAAAAACACAACACAAACACAAGAACAAAGCCAGGCTATAACCTTCAGTCTGAGTCCAGTCTCGCTCACAGCACCAGTGAGTCTGTAAATAGAGGACCTTGGCCCATTGGGTGAAAGTCATGGCAGGCTGTTCTGTTTTCACCACCACTGCTGTTAGTGCCACGCTTAGGTGTGTCCACTCTAACCCGACCAGGGTGTGAGAGATGGGGGAGGGTTGAAGGGTGTGTAGCGGGGGTGTGTGGGTAAAGGGTTTGGGTCTGTGCTAGTCTGGAGCATGCTGGGTGGTGGTGATGGAGTGACCCGTCCATGGGGCCGGACAGGCGGGAGCTGGAGCAGGGCAGGTGGAACACTAAGAAATTGCCTCCAGACAGCAGGATTTTACCCCACTGCAGCTCTGAATGCTGACGAGCTGCCAAAACCAGCCTGTGGAGATAATGGACTCATGGCTCTTGTGCTTGTGTCTTGTGTATATGATGTGTGTATGTTGTGTGTATATTGTGCGTGTTTTTGTGTGTATAAGAGTATTTACGTGCACTGTGTGTGTGTGTGTGTGTGTGTGTGTGTGTGTGTGTGTGTGTGCGCGCACGTGTATGCACTCTGTGCATGTCTGTATGTGTGCACATGTACTCAGGTTTGTTTGTGTGTGTGTGTGTGTGTGTGTGCGTGCCCATGTTCAGGTCAACTGTTTGTAGGCCTACTTGCCATGGCATTGTTCCAACCTAGTGGTGTGAAGGGCTCCAGATCGAAACTTACCAGGAGATGATCTATGTGTTAATTATAAAGTGCATGGAAGTGGAGAGTCACAGACAATTCTCTTTGAACAGAATAGTGCTGGCTTTTAATGAACAACAACCTCTTGTACTGACTGGTCTCAACACAAATCACTGCGGCATCTTTTTCTCATGTTTGTCTGACTGCCCCTGAAAGTAACAACGCTTTGCAGGCAACAACCTCTCAATTAGAGACAGGCTCTAAAAGACAGGTTGTACTTCCAACAGCACTCACACATACAGTCATGGTACTGAGATGAGGGGCCCCGAGGATCATTATGTGTTTTGTGGATGTTTGTCTCCACAGTTCAGTGTTATGACAAGAGGGCTGCAGCAACAAACTCCAATAATGAGGCGTTTTTCGTCTTCAGCAGGAAATAATGAGATACGTGCTTTGCCTTTCCCACTCATCATATATCTTCATTTACCAGTGGCACTCTTTTATCTCCTTCAGCACGTTGTATTTCATCACTAACTCCATGAGGCGCTGCCGAACTAAAACTTTTGGGGGGTTTTGCGTTGTTTTCTAACCAGTCACTCAAGATTTCTTTCCCCTCCTGCACAGACAGTGCCCTGCTGCTGTCATGTACAGCTTCCTGCCTCAGTCACATATAGCCCAGTCCTCTTCTCTCAGTCTGTTCTCTCACACTGCTTTAGCCCCCTTTTCTCTTTCCTTTCCTTTCCTTCTCTTTCCTTTCCTTTCTGTTCCTTTCCCTGTATGTCTTCTCGTTCTCTGCTTCCCCTCACTGTGTTATCAGCTCCAGCTCCATTTCTCTGTTCCCTGATACTCCCTGACTCAGTAGCTTTCATTTTCATGATAATCCAGCGACACCACTGGACTGCGAAATCGCTTTTACTGTCTTTCTTTTTTCTTTTCCTCCCTCCCCCTCTCTCTCTCTCTCTCACACACACTGGTTTTCTTTCTACATTTCTCCTCACTCTTCCTCCAACTGGTTTATCTATTTTCCTTTGGGCTTTATTTTGCTCTGTGTAATTAAATGTCATTTTCATCCATGCTGTTTTTTTAAAAAAAAAAAAAAAAACCTATATTATGTGATCATTGTCAGAAAAAGGAACAGATTTGTCACCCAGTGTTTTCTTATGCTGTTGAATATGTCACAGAGACTTCAGAAACAAATGAATCTTCCACTGTAACCAAATGTAATAACATTATCCAGGCTAATTCATGTGTGACTTATAGTGCATGGGGTCTTTTTCATGCAGCATCAGCTCTCAGGTGTAAAGATCCAGACAGCCAGGCATCTCACACTGACCAAACAGGCTATTTCTATTTAAACCTCTGCAGTACATTGTTGGAATATTTATCTTTCTTATTTCAAAAGTGTCAGGATTAGTTTCAGCAAGATGTTTCATGGCCTTTGATTCAGGAGAGCTCACTGACAGAAGCAGGGACACTTTTTTTGACAGTCTCCCTCGAGACTTACACACTGCAGATTTGTCTCAAAATTAGCATGCTAGATAGACACAGAACACATGTCCAGAAGCCCTGAAGTTGAAATTGAAAGTGGAAAGTTGAGGTTTAAAAAAAAATCAAATGCCACAGTGTCCCTCAGTATATCGGCTCAGTGGGCGGTAGACTGGGTGTCCGCTGGTGACAGAGGATCAATGGCCCTGACGCAGAGATAGAAAATAAATTGATTGTTGCAAATAAAACTCCAATTAGCTGGAGAAACAGGCCGGCTCAGGCGCACAGACGGCAGTCGGCTCTCATCGTCTCATTAGTCCTCAGGGGGAAGGGCAGCCATGGCAGGCGTGGGCCGGCGGGAAGGCCGACCCGCCAGTCTGGACGCACTCAAGAAAGATAAGCAAAGATGACTAAATATGACAGCGGGAGGAAGAGCCAATGCGACTGGAGATGGAGAGGATCAAGTCGCAGAGAGAAGCCAATCGATCCCAGGCTTCATAACGATGGAAATTCATCTTAATTGTGGCTATCTTTGGTGCGGATCTGCCACCGCTGTGGGCCAGGGCCTGACCTGTGGATTGATAATGGATCGTCAAGGCCCTCCGCCCACAGCGGATCACCAGCCTCTGCATGGCTGACTGAGAGCACTCCACACCCAGCACCAGCTCTACTCACAACCCCTCATACAAGGCACCTTAAGATGTTTTTTCTTTTCCTTTGCTCACAGGCAGCCAAATGATGTTAAAGATTATTAATGGTTCACATCCTTAGCATAAGGCTGACATTGTTGCTCTATTCTACTCCTCTCATCTTCTCTCCCGGTAATATCGTTTTCCTTAGCTGCTCCATTTCCAACGGTCTGTAATCAAATATTCTTTTGATTAAATTCCCAGAGTGAGAGAAAAATTACGTATATACACATGATCTGACCAAGAAGATCATTCTATCTTCGGTTTCAGCTCCGACAGTTCATATTCTCCCTTGACTGAGGAAGAAAAATGACAGCTTGGGAGGGAAATTGCTGGAGTGGTATGAATTCCAGGGAAAGACATATTTTATTCAGAGTATATTTGTGCAGGGCTGCATTTTTACCAATAATACAGCCTTGGCTGTTAGCAATGATGTTTTTCAGTGGCCATGTCACAGAAATACCCTGCATGGCAAACAGTGGATTGGTAAAATGCTTCATATATATATACACACTTTACTGTGCATGTCAATGCTGTAAAAGAAGAAAAATGATAAATCATTCATATCTTGTAATTTCTTGCATTCTTACAGAAGATTTATTGTTTAGTTGCCTAGTGCTTATTGGACCAAATTAGTTTAGCAAAATGCTAAGAGATGGTATAAATTGGTATTGGGTAGTTGGTATAAATATTGATACAAACACATAGAATATGTTCTGTGTATTTATCTGTATGTTAAGAATGATCTCTGATGGGAATCTGCTTTACAATACAGAGAGCATTGTGCTTGTGTGGTTAGCACAGGTGGTGTTTGTTATGGATGTTGATGTGGGGCTGTTTATACAAGCTAATCTGAATATTTATCATTGATCAGCCATTTATAGGCCACAGTCTCAAATTATACTGAAATTATTAGGCAAACAGTGTCAGAATATACAAAACATAGGCTTGGTCTGTACACAGGGAGGACATGATTTATTTTTTCTCACTGCATATGGAAGTCTTACTTGAAGCTAATTTTGATGGTACACTGACCTAATAACAGTGAGAACAGTGAGAATTTTTTGCCTGGTATGCCTGGTGGTGCATGGGGCAGAACTGTTGCCATTTCTGTCACTTTTTTATATATTGGGTGACACGTTTACATAATTTCAATGTGCAGGGCAGTCCCTTTGACTTTCCGGGACCCTCAGACATTAAAAAGTAATGTTAAAGACGTGACCAGCAGGGGTGTAGTGTGTGTTGGATGAGGGAGTACGGAATCCATGCTAAGGTGTAAATATGTTTTTGTACATTATATTGCGTAAATTGGCTTGCCAAAGTAACACAGCAACATCTTATTACCCTGTGTGTGTGTGTGTATTTCTGTGTGTGTGTGGCTTTTGGCATAATCTCTATCTTATGTGGTGGTTTAGGACATCTCTTTGGTAAGCACTGAATAGTATTTTGTTTATGCTTGTTTATGCTTTTGTTTATGCAGTTTTATGCTTGATAATTAGTATAATAGAGGTGAATAGGGTAGCACATTTAACTAAAGATATCTACTTCTATGAATGACTACTTACTTTGAGACAATTTTTTAAATAAAAGAAATGTGAAAATTAATATTTAAATGTATAGATCCGACATTGGATAAACTCAGGTTAACAATTCTAACTGGATTTTATAATAGTGCTGAATGTATTTGATAAGATAAGATTATCCTTTAATCAGCTCACAGTGGAGAAATTTGCAGGAGTTGAAAGTTAGATATCTCTTTTAAAAACTCAATAAATCTAAAAATACTACCTGTGGTGTTTAAAATATCCATTTCTGACACATTTTTATGAACAACATGGTGTATAATTCAGGCTATTGTAATAAAAGGAAATATCCAAAATTCCCTCTGTAAATACATTTCAATCCATCTTGTCAAGAACATATAACAATTTGTTAATAATTAAGATAATTTACATATTTACATGATCACATATCTTGTTGCACCAAGGCATATTGCCTCAAGGTAACAGCATCCTTTCAGTTTCAATAAAGTTCCCTTTTTAGAGTCAAACCTTGGCACACAGATTAAGACCATGGAGTCAAAACCAGAGAGTGGCAAAAGTCAATTAGAACAGCAGCTAAAGAATGATTTTTCAATGGGAAAAGGGGGAGACTGAGGAAAAGAGAAGCTAATTGTCAATCTGTTACCTATGTCTACTAAATTTCAGTGAAATGTTTATTCCGAGAAGCAAAGTGTTCTCAACTCTATTTTATCACATACTTTAACACCAAAGAAGGGAACACCATATCTACAGTATGTGCCTGTAAGCTAAAACAGGCGTGGGCATGGCACTGGTTGATTTTATAGACATTTTGCTGTTTTGAGCTGGAATATTATTGACATAAACTCATATTAGGAATCATCAGTCAAAAATTGCAATACTGCTCGTGTCAAACTAGGTACATCTGCTTGGTTGATTTCAGACATTCTTCTTGCATCACAGGATTGAATTTAAAGAATGTATTTTGCTGACTGCTCTGGCCCTTATTCTTGTTTTTTGGGCATTTGGTATCGCAATAACTCAGATTCTCACTCAGATTGCACACATGAAATGAAATATACTTATTTCTTTTCTTTGTTTAACCTAGTTTTTGTTTAACTCACTATTTACTGGGATGCCCTATCAACCACTACCAAATGATTCATTCAGTATTTGCCTCAGGGCTTTAAACCCAAGCTTTCCTCTTAGCTAGGCGAGATTCACAAGAAAAAAAATACTCTTGGCCTGTGATTTCTGCCTGTCCTGCTATTGCCCCCACACATGTCAGCTCATACCCACACATAGGGGGTTAAAGCAAACTGACAGGTGTGGACTTAACCCACTCCGCCCGCTATGACCGGGCACCTTTCTATCAAGTCCCATGCCTGTCAGACACCAGATTGTCCTGCCATGACTTTTATGCATGTGTGTGGCAGGGGCGAGTGATTGGGAGAGCTGGTCTGGTCTCCACGAGCTGGTTTGGGGAGGCTCATCTGTGCTGACTAGGCAGTGGATCTGAAGCACTAGGACTGCAGCAGGGCTCCATAATGAGAATGTTGATCTTCTCTTGGGAGGTAATGAGCAGAAGGGGAAAAAAAAGTAAAAAAAAATGTGATGGGAGTGTCAGCACTGTTTACTTGCGGCGGCCATAACCTTCAAGAGTGTGTCCTACATCAACACAAGGAGAAGGCCATGAGAGTCATTGGTGACACAGAGTGCCGTGTGCGTGCACAGAGAATCCACCAGAGATATGAAATTGTTAAGGCCCGTCATTTGTGTGGCAGTGCACAACTTACAGTCTGTCTGCCTAGTCCAATGAAATGTGTCTTTTTCAAGATCCCATACATGATCTCGGGAGGTTATGAATTGCAATTTTGTAGCACAGAGGAAATCAATGTGTGCTGCTGAGCTATGAGAAATTGATCGAAAACATTTGTTGGCATTTTAGATTGATCAGCGTGTATCCTTGCCCCTCTCCAATACAATGCTTCAAAAAGCACTTCAGGAAAAAAAGAGAAAAGGCTTTAAAACAACCACCTCTTTTAAGTTGTATATGGACCTTAAAATGGATTTTGTCATGCCAGTCTGTGTGTGTGTGGTTCAGGCCCATGGGTCAAAAAGGGCAGTACTGGCAAGATGACCTGTTGGTGCTGATCCAAACCTCGCTGGGTGCCCTGTGACAGATGGTGACATCAGTAGACGCTTTGGGGCTGTGCTGTGCTGACTTGGCGGAGCATCAGTGCAAAGGCAGATGAGATGATGATGATGATGAGAAGTTGCCGCAGGCTTCGTGCGTCTCTTAATTGCAACGGTTGTCTGCAGTAAGAGGTTTGAGACTCAGCAGCAGTTGTCTCTCTCTCTCTACCCGACACCCCTCCACCACCACCACCGCCACCACACCTTGTGCTTGTTTTTTTTTTATTCCGAGAGTCCACTGCACGGGAGCAGTCGGTCAGGTTCTCGCAGCTGTTTAAAATCCTCATCAAGTCATTAGCAAGTCGATAGCCATTCATCACAGGCTCGTTTTTTAATCTATACAGCCAGCGATCGATGCACTTCCAGCAATTTCACCCCAATCAATTCACCTTAAAATCAACCTCCGAGCCATGTAACGGAATGGCCATGTGAAATAGGTAAATTAATTGAATGACTGAATACATTAAGACCAGCATTGATTAATGTTCTTACAAATGGCAACATGAATTTGTTATTGGTTACAGTGATTGATGGGTGCGCATATGGGCGGCTCACACATGCACACAAACACACACACACACACACTCACACACAGAGACTCATAGACAGACATGTGGATGTGAGCAACCAACCATACGGCAGTTTCAAAATTAGACAAGGAAGGTGCAGATCTAGCATAACAATACACAAGCTTGCAGCTGGAGTAGTGTTTAGATCATTTTCTTCATTGTTTTTCACTTGCATTTTTTAAAATGGCCTCGATTTTGTGCTCTACCCAAGGGAATGTTTTTTGGCTTCTGTAACCCTGACGAAAAGCTGCAGTTGGCACCATCACCTTTTCATGACAGTCTCACAATTGTAGTCGTGCAGAAGAGACAAGCTTGAAGTCTGAAGTGTCAATAGTGTGTGACTGTGTGTGTGTGTTAGTTAGAGAGAGAGACAGAGATCGAGTGAGAGAGAGAGAGAGAGACAGAGAGAGAGAGAGAGAGCATGCTGCCATATGTGACTGACTGACAGAAAGAGCAACATAAAATATCTGTGTGTGTGTATGTGTGTGTGTATGTGTGTGTGCGTGTGTGTGTGCATGTGTGTGTGTGTCTACGTGTGAGTATGAGTGTATTTGATGCCTGTGAAGCAGGATGAAAGAAAGCAGGGAACATTTCCAGTCAGTCAGCTCTGTGAATAAGCACCCAGACTGAGGATTAAAGGACTAGAGTGGTAAAAAAAATGACACAAGAACAAACCACAGTGGCGTGTACAGACATCTATTACCTCACATCCCAATTCACTTTGCTGTGTAAAAACAACAGTGACGGCTGAATTAAATGCATTGTAAAAATAGAATTGTTACAAAGTGCCGGAGATCAAAGTGTTTGCCTTCAGACAACCTGCATACAGAATGTGAAACGCTATTGTCACAAAGCAGCTGCCATTTCAGCTGAAGTCAAGACTCGTCTCTGCGGAGTTAGCTACCATGTTGCGCGTGCCGATAATGTCCCCTCAGCTCATTGCTCTCTGATTGATATTTACTTAATTAATTGTCAGTGATCTTATTGCAACACGATGATGATGAGTCAGATAAATAAATCAATGGTGACATATAATATAATAACATATAATTCTGATATTCATCATCAGTGACTATGGTATGATAAGGAGTGACATGAAAAGTGAAAAGTGTCATTTTAGAGTGGTTGATTGCTTAGCCTTTGCAAATGGATCATGATAAATATTAGCTGTCAGCACTTAACTTTTAACAGACAAATCTGCCAATAAGGTGCTTTCTGCATGCAGGTTGAAATCAACTTGTTTCTCAGTGGTAGTCTATTGGAGAGTGGATATTTCAAGATTTCACCAAAGCATATATACAGCAGCAATTAGCAATAGCCCTTGATTTATAAAAGGCTTTGTATTATGTCAAAGAAAGCTTTAGATAATTATCTTCAATTCAAATGCTATACTGTTTGTGTGTCTGTTTCCTCAGGTACATGGATTGGAGAAACAAGTGGCCAAATCACTGGATTACTTGGATCTAGCACCGGCCGGTTCTGTGATGAAGACTCTTCCATACGGGGTGGGCAGCGCAGGAGTTGGACCCCCTGGGGGCGTCAAGCCACCTTACCACCCCACCAGAACCTTCTCCACCATGGACCACATGCCGATAAAACCCAAGCCCCCGAGCTACAGTCCCCACAACCCGTATGAATGGTCCAGGAATCAGTCTCTGCTTGTGGACCAGACAGGTTACCGTCCCAAACGCAAACCCTCCATTAAGACAGCTTTAAAAACCAAGAAGATTTTTGGATGGGGTGATTTCTACATCAACATTAAGACCATGAAGTTCAGTGTGATGCTCACCGGGAAGATAGTCGACCACATCAACGGGACGTTCACTGTCTTCTTTCGCCACAACTCCTCCAGCTTAGCCAACGTGTCCGTCAGCATCGTACCCCCATCAAAAGTAGTTGAATTTGAGATGCTCCAACAACAGCCACCCCTCCACACCGAGTTCCAAGTGTACCAGCCCCACCAGTCCACCACTGACCCAAAGGAGGTTAAGACCTTCAACTGCCGAAATGAGTATGAGAGATATGACAGGTCCAAGAAGCCCAAGCAGTGTCTTTATGACCCTTCGCAGACCTGTTACACAGAGCACACCCAGTTTTACTCCTCCTGGCAGTGTGCCAAGCCCTTCAAGGTCATCTGCATTTTCGTCTCCTTCTTCAGCAATGATTACAAGCTTGTGCAGAAGGTTTGTCCGGACTACAATTTCCAGAGTGAGCATCCGTATTTTGGATGAGAAGGAATGCATTGGGCTTGTCTATTATATCTTCTATTCAGGAAGTTTTTTGTGTTAAATAATGTGGATTTGAAGGAAATGGGTCTACACCAAGGTGGACATATTGAGGAGTTTTCAAATAACTAACATATTTTTGATGTTTATTTGTTTTGAAGGTTCTTTGTAAATACAGTATTCAAAACTTCAGCTCTGATCCAAGGATAGTTTTTTGTTCCTCCTTTATTTGCTCCTGTCAGATTTTATTTTGAAGAGAGAGAGAGAGAGAGAGAGAGAGAGAGAGACTTTTGTTATTGTTTCATTTGTGTGATTTAACACCAAAAAAATCAACATGTCGACAAATGACTGTGGCATTTGATTGTAAGTTCTACATTTATTTATGCCCCTTGTTTTCAGCCTGTGTTTGGAAAACAGAGCAGTCTCACCATTAACAGACAATGGCTCCCAAGATGAATATATATTACTTTTATCAGAATGTTAATGAAATGTTTAAGATAGAATATGCACAAAATATATGGCAACCCACATTAAATTCTGATTAACTGTTGGTTTCATTCTATTCTTTGTAATTGCTGTAATGGGTGAAAGTGTAATATTGGGTGCAAACATTTTTAAATGTTTTAAATTCAACATCAAAGAATATCTGCTCTGCATCCAATCGTTTTTTGGCAGAAGAGGGCCACAGATGTGTTTGACTGAAGACTTAAACAATTATGACTTTCCACTAGGCCAGTGGAACTACTAAAACAAAATTACACTATTGTCATATATTACTCACACCAAACCAGGACTCACTTGTTATTTGACACAGGTTATTTTAGCGCTACAGAAAATAAACCAGTCTGTAAAAGGGTATTTTTATAGTATATAAAGTGCTACCTGAAACACACATCAACATCTATTGTTTCATTAATTTAGTTTTTGTGCATTATGTAAAAAAAAAAATTTGGTTTGCCTGGTGATATGGATTCTGCAGGATATCTGAGAAAACTTGAGGACATCACTGGCGAGTAATATTCTGCAGTGTTGCTTGATATGACATGTAAACAACGTAAAATTACTTATGTAAATACTAAACAGCAAATAAATCTTTAAAGTCACCCTGAATTATTTTTCTTCTAAATAATTTCTCATATCTCTCAGCAGTACGGAAATGATAAACAATAATGATCATTGCTACACACTCAGACAATTACTTAGCCACAGCAAAGTCAGTAAGGGTTATCTAACAAGCCATGCAGACTTTGGATTATTTCCATACACTCTGACCTTTGTTGTGCCTCAGCTTGGCAAGTGAGTAGGCTAACTACACTGAACAGAATGAGCATATTGACTCACAATCATTCCCAACCATTTGCTACAGTATGATACAGTATATACTGATCCAGTGTCAATTATGGTGTTGCACTGCATGGTGTAAGGCACATCAATGAATCTAGAGTCATGTAGTGGCACCTCTTACCTACATCAAGAGAAGAAAAAGGATGAACCAACCAACCCATGTCGTCATCACTGTCATGGACAGAATATGTAATTGGTGGTTGAGATTAAGGTAAGGTTACAGCAGTTCTGACCTCCACAGACAGAAACCTGCAGTTATTTTTCCAGACCATCCAGCATGATTTTGAAAGAGGTCAGTGGAGATGTCCCTCCTTTCTCTTTGGAAGCAGGCCACAAATATTAGGGTATCTGAAGTTGTACAGTTAGTATGCATCACTAGAAGTGTCTGGCCTTATGAATATAGCCTATAAAAGTTATGATAAGCAATGATAAGCAACGTTAATTCTATGAGGGCCAGGCCCTCTCTCCCTTGCAATTATTCTTTCTCCTGCCCTATGGTGAGCCTGTGTGTGTGGATGAGTAAATATAACCAAGACTATACAAGCATGTGTGTGTCTATTATAGTGAGGGTAGGCAATGCCATGAACGGCGAGCCAAGTAGAGGCCTATAAGTAAGACAATGCTAAGAGAGTTTCTTTGAATAAGCAGCACCATACATTGATAGTTTATTTCAAGATGTTATTGTCAAAAACAAAATTGATTTCAGACAGACTTTACAAATATATATGATTATTTACTGGAAATTAACCCTACAGTAGCCATGTAGCCTACTTACCATAACCTTTAGAGAAATCATCATAGGCCTGAGCCCAATCTAGGCTAATCAAATTCCTCAATCAGGGAAACGAGCAATGCGTTCTTACAATAAAGAAATACGTATTCACTTCAATTGGTGTTTTCATTGTGTAATAAAAAGCATCAACAACACCTACACCTACACCAACTAGTCTACGCTTGTCACTTGCGGCACGCACACGAAAATCATTGCGAGTGTTACATCACTACTAGGTTAAACTACAGCTCCCAGATTTCACTGCGGCTAGGGGCTTGAACCTAATGCACGGGTCAGCGCCGTGTTATATCCCATTTAAACGGAGGTGAACAACCGTGCTTAAGCCTTATCAGTGAGCTGCCTCCTTGCTGAGAAGAACTTCAATTATGCTGTCTTTTACAGTACGACAACTGGCAAGAGTAAGTATCCAATAATCGAGTAATACACATGGCAGTAGCATTTTCTGTTGAATACCATCTGCTTGGGGAAGCTAACGTCTGAAGAAGCTAGAGAGCTTAACGTTAGCAGCACAGTTTATCTCCAATAAAATGACACGATCGCATTATCTGTCATTTTCAAGTTTTTGTAGATCATAAAGGTGTATTTGATGTCCGAGGAATTGCACTGTTCTAGCGCAGAGACAGGAGTTTACTGTAAGGTTTGACAGAGCTACATATTAGCAGCGATAGCATCTGTCGCAACGTTGCAAGTAAATTATCCACGTTAAGTTATTCAAATTCGTACAATTTTCGTCGCCAGGTGAAACTATAACAATTATTTGTACCCTGTTTTCAGGTGGTACTATGATTGCCTGTTTGAACAGAAAGCGCTGTTTTCTCCCTTGTGATAAAACGTCCTTGTCAAGAACTTTCAGAACTTACTATGCAGGATACATTAACAGGTAAAATAATACAACAGTGTTGCTTCTAATTGGTAGCCTACCATTAAAATGGCTAACCTTAGATGCCCGGCATGAGGTTTTTAAAAGTAATGTCAAAGTGTGTTGGCTATTCCTTAACTGCGTTATAACACTATTCGTCCACTCATGACCTATTTTTTGTGAAAGTTTTGGAAACGTGCGCTTCTGGGAGTTTTTAGTGCCCCGATGATGCAACGGCACCAGGTCTGTTTCATCATATTGTGTTTTTCTAGACCAGGCGTATTATTTTTAGGGAAGGTAAAGTCGAAGGTCACAATTTTCTGTCTAGCGGTTATGATTAGAGTGACACTTTCAGCTGATTAGTACTGTAACATCTTTGAGCAGGAACAATCTATGGCCATCAATCTCATCTTAATGTGCACTTATTTGAACGCAAGGATGCAACGTCAATCTGATCTTTATATTTAAAAAGCCAAAGTAATCTTTCGCTGGGCTTTCAGATAGTTTCAGAAGTTATGCAAAAATACAAAGTAGCTTGTAGTGCAAAGTACAAAAGCAAGCACAGCAGATTTTAACTTCAAGGACGCAGTAGCTCCAATAATAAACTAGTCTGTGGCTAATGATACAAGAGTATGCCTAGTAATCCTGGGAAATTTAAAACGTTATCTAGATTATCTTTGTATGCTGATATTTAACTTAACTTGTGGTATGCCTGCATGTTGGCATAAAATACATACTACTTTCTAATGGGTCCATTTAAATATAGTATGCAGGGAGTGCTTGATGTGAAAATAGTCTTATTTTCTATAGTTTACATTTCTGTGAATGTGAGGATGTCCTGCGTTGTACCATCATACACAAAACATTTAATCAACAGTTCAGACACAGCCTCTTTCTGGTAAATATTTTTGTGACATTGCACAGTCCTGTTACAAAGGTTTGGCCACCTGGAGAGAAAGAGACCATTGATTTCAAATTGTACTTGAAAAGGTTCCCTCATAGATCTTTTGAGGTTCCTTATTAAGATATTACTGGTTCACGTGTCTGCATGCTTCTCCCATTGTGTAAATCAGTTCAGCGTGCGCCCCGCAGTAACCACTTTAGCTTTGTAAGCCTCTCTTTACTCTCTCGCCATCACTCTCACTCTCTCCCTGCCTTTCTCTTGACTGGGATTTATCACACACGGTGGAGTTCTTTGGAAGCCGCATACAGGCGGCCTCTGCAGTCTTTTGTCCTGGCCTCGCTCCCTTACACTTTCACTGATGTGTGCAGGTCAAGAATTTGGTGGGTGGAGTGGCGCTAAACAATAGCACTCTCAAATCGGCTTTGAACTGAAATAATTGAGCTTAAATAAACTTTGAACTTAAATAAATACATACATACATACATACATATATACATACATACATACATACATACATAACTCGACTCCCTTGCTGCCCCTTATCGCCCCGCTTCCATAACAACATGACTCAACAATTAACTAACTGTTTTTATTTGCACCACGTAACTCTTGATACCAAAGCTCACTATCAGTGCCCCAGCCAATCAGCAAGGCTTGCTTCACACACCCCTCCCCCCTTTTTTGCAGGCTTCAAATACCAGATTCCCAATTTGTTTTTGTGAGCTCAAGTTCAAGCCCAGTCAGAGTCAGCAAGCTTACATGTTTCTCTCATATGTGCTGAAAGCTGAGTCTTTAGAGAGATTCTCTTTTGCCGTAACAGGACTGTCCTTTCAAGGCTTCTAGTTATGCAACAATCAGTTATCTGGTGCCATGCTGACAATGCATGCAGTGTGGGTAAAATGTATATAAAGCGTGCATATCTAATCGGTCATTAGGTCTAACTAGTAGGAGAGTAAGGGGAAAAGTTTACACTCGGTAGGTCAACAGTGCCTAGTGCTACTGTGATGTTTTGGTATATTATGATTTTTTTTTTTTTTTTACATGTCCTTGCTGTTGCAAAATAAATGCTGCATAACAAATAGTGTAAACATAAACAGTTCAAAATTCTGAATGTCATAGAAAAATGCATAAATGTAAATGAATTAGATCAGTAAACTACAGTGCAGTATGTATCAGTGTTGCAAGTCTTGTCATGGCTCTAGGTTACAAGACAAAACACCAGTTGAGCTTTATTTTACATTTTTTTTTTTTTAAAGTAAAATCCTCATATGAATTTTCACTTAAATTGAAAAGAAGTGATGCCGTTTTGTGACGCCTTTCCAACCTAAAGCAGTGCTTGCTGCCTGCCTCCCCCACAGTCTTTGAGTGATGGTACTGTGGAGCAGTGTATATTGTACGCCTGCTTCTATTCCCCCTGGGCTCACCTTCCCTGGCAGCTAAGCTTCAACTTCAGCACAGCTTTTAGGCTTCAGAGCTCTTCTAGGGAGTGTTTAAATCAAAGCGTCAATCAAGCATTCAATGGCATTTTCAGAGCTCAATTTGAATTAAACAAAATATTTAATAATTGATCAGATGATATATTTATACTGGAATCATTTCTATTCTGGGGCTTGGTGTCCCGATTTTGAAAATAGATGGGGGGGGGAGGGGATCACATGGGCGTGAAGACTGTCAAAAGGACTTGCCAAATAAATTGATTTCTGCAGCTGTTTAAATATGCAGGCATAATCTAGATCCATATTAATTTTTTCTCTGTGATGCTTTAAGTCTCTTTCCACTTTCAGCCCCATTGAAGCTGTTTATGATCTTTCATCAATTTAGTTCTGAATTATAAATCCTGTCCAGCCTTCCTGTTGTGGAGCACTTAACCCCTTTCATGCTGCAGGAAGTCTTCCTTACAGTGTAGGACTATTCCCATGCTTGAGATTCTCAGCAGGGCTGTCCAGTAAATGCAGGATGACCATGGACATTTGGCCATCAAAGTGCTCACCCTCAGCACCATGACCAGCTGTCGGAGACATTGCTGTTATAATGTCACCCGTCTCTCTCAGGAAATTGCCTTTCCCATCCACGCTTGATTGTTCCATGACTCCCCTCTTCCTGAACCTTAATGGACTCAGGAGTCTCGAAGAAGCTGAGGCCAGGGTCACACTTCACTCCCTCACCCTCACCTGCACGCCCCTGGTCCTCCCCCTGCCCCACCACCATCCCTTTCGTCGGCTGTGACTCGGCCTCCTGCATCAGAAGGCAATTTGTAACGGCAGCCCTCCTATTAGTCATTGCCAGAGCTGGATGGAGCGGGCTGTCAAACTGAGTGATATTTCTGGCCTGTTGACACTTTCTACGCCAGTCCCCTCCGTCCTCTCTCTCTCTCTCTCTCTCTCTCTCTCTCTCTCTCACCCCCCACCCCCCACCCTGTGTCCTCCGTCACCTGTTGTTACAAGGCTGATTGTTGTTTCGCAGACAGCTGATGGACAGCAGTCATCTGTAAAATTGACTCTTTCCTCAGAAGCTACAGCAGATAGCAAAAATACTAAGGAGTAAAATGAAAATATTTTTTGCCCTCTCTGTCTCTCTCTTCCATTATATTCCTCACTCCACATTTAAAGCATCCCCCAAAATAATAATGGCTGCCTACATGCCAGCTGGCCAGCTGTTGTCCAGATTTCTAGCCTATCCAACCTTTATTTGTCAAGCTGTGTGCCATCTTCTTTTTTTTTTGCCAGTCTGGGATGGTATCGACAGTATGTGTTGATTTTATGGGAAGCTGTATCATTGGTGCTGTCCTGTGCTAGAAGAATGGGTTGCTGACTAGTTTTACCAGTGTTCAAAATCTTTGTCTCTTCACTGTTGATCACTCTCATGACTGCTTAATTTCTGCTGTGCTGCTGGGCTAAGCTGGGCTGGGCCATGCCGGGCCGTGCCTTGGAGATCCAGCCGGCTCTGTTTCTGGGTCCAAAATTAGCCGTCTGTGATCAGTCAGTGGACAGCTTGACTGAGCACTGCTAAACACTTCCTGCTACCATCACATCCTGTCGGGATAGTTCCAGCCGAGCGCTCACTGTGACTCACACACACACACACACACACACACACTCACACAGAGCCACAGACCAGCCTGAGCTGTCGACTGGCTCTGCGTGACCAGCCCGGCGGTGTCCCCGGCAGGAAGCGGCGACAGCGAAGGACGGGTGCCGTCAGAGTGCGCAGTGACCCGTGTGATTTTTTTTTTTTTTTTTTCCTCCCACCGCCTCAGACGCATCTCCCATGAGGCTGTGAGAGGCTGTCTCAACAGGCAAACGGCCCTGGGCTCCGAGACTGACAGGAGGCCAAGGGACCTGGGCCACGCTGGCACCCATTAAAGTGCCAGCTTGTGCCCCCCCAGTGTCTTTTCTCTGACCCACCCCCCACCCCTTTACCCCCTCCACTTCTCTTGTCCTCTTACTGGAGAACAGACAAGAGAGGGGAATTAAGAAGCACAGCTGCTGCCTTTAATCCTTATTTATTTTTTATGAAGGCTCGTATCAGGCTTTTAATTGAGACCCCCTATGTCCTCTGCTCCACCACATAAATGGTGCTAGGTCACACACTTAGCATTCATCTTGTCCTCTGTATAGAATTGGCAAAAAGAGCCACAGAATGTTTACTTTAAGGAATTGTTGCCTGAAGTGTGGCCCTGCTGGTTGCAGGCAGCATTGTGATGTACAGGGTTGTTTTGTGTGTGTGTGTGTGTGTGTGTGTGTGTGTGTGTGTGTGTGTGTGTGTGTGTGTGTGTGTGTGTGTGTGTGTGTGTGTGTGTGTGTGTGTGTGTGTTCTGTGGCAGTTAGGCTATTCCTCTTCAGTCACAGACAGAAGTGCTCAGTATCTGTTTACTTTCCAAAATTACACTAATGTGTTCATGAATAATACAAGCTCTAACGCACTCATCTGTATTATTTACTTGTATGATTTCCGTATTAATTTTTCCACATTATATCATTAGAGGCCCCCCACCCCTCCACTTAAGAGCCAAAAGATTTTTTTTTTTTCCCTGTGTGATTGAGTGAACGAGGCTGGGGCGTGTCTCTGGTGCTTGGGAGGGGGGCCGCAGTCTCCCGTTCACAGAAGCTTTAATTGTTCCCCATCATTGGCCTAATTGGATTTTAATAACGCTATTAAAATGAAGCACGGAGGCTTCGCGCTCACGCACACCCGCAGAACTGCTGGGGCGGACGCCTCGGGCCAGGAGGTGACTGATGGTGTTTGGTCACCATGGGCACCCGGCGGAGACGCAGAGGGGCTTTTTTCGGTTTTCAGCCAGATGTGTGCGGATTTTGAAGGCACCCCTGGACAGGTTTGATAGTCAAAAAAAAAGGCAAGAAGTGTCATTTTAAAAGGCTCTCTGAAGCCTCTGCCATGTATGTACATGTAACACAGCCAGGCGGGAGCAAAGTGCAGCCTTGGAAACAAAACTGAATGAAAGCAAAGAAAAAGCCACTGAACAAAGATGTGAAGAATGGGACAGGAAATGGAAGTGGAGCAGACTAGGGCTGCCAGAGTCTCCATGCCCCAGCAACCCCTCCCTTGCTCCCCTCTCCACTCCCTCCCACACTCCCAAACAGCCGGAGCAATGAACGAAGGAATCGTGGAGAGAGAGAGCAGGAGACGGAGAGGGAGCAAGCAGTGCTGTGCAGAGAAAAAGGCAGAGATTAGATAAGAGGAAGTGCTGAATAGGGGCTCTGTGTTGGCGCAGCGCAGCCAAGAAGCTCCCCGCAGAACTGCTGATAGAGGCATAATTGAACAAGCACGCTGATTATTGATATCGCGCAAACACGCAGCTGCCGCTAATTATATTACATGCTAGAGAGTGGGGCTGAGTCGGTGGAGAGACTGCTGCACGAGACGCTCAAGCCTGGATGTGCGTGGGAGTCGGGGAAATGTCGCTTGAACAACCATTGAAAATTCCAAAGCTGTTTTTTTTTTTTTTTTTTTTTCGTTCCCCACTTTTTAAAAAATAATTATGTACATTTATATTCAAACACATGCATGGTTAGAGGCATAAGCCTATATGCTGTGTAAGTGAAATATATATTTTTTTTGTCTTGTTTGACCTCTTGAAGTTTCGCCAAGAGAAGTATTAAAAAGCCAACTGTCCTTTTTAGATGCTGCTGTCATATGGCTCTCCATAGCGGTTTTCAAAACAGCTGCAGCAGTGTTTACCACCTTGTGAGAGCATCTTTCCATGTTGTGCTGAAATGTGACCTCTCCTCGAAAAAAATCGGGGTCACCTCATTTTTGGCAATAGCAGGATTGAGTTAGTCAGTTACATGCCCCGAAGGAGAGAGTGTTGTATGAAGTCTTGTTTCATAGCAAGAGCCTTTCACAGTTTTCACAGTTACTGCTAAAGATAGGGGCAGCTGTTGGCTGCTTTATCGCTTTAATGTTTGCTGCTGTATGCCAGAAGGATATTTGCTGAAACCCTGATAAATAATAGTCTTTCCTAAAACACACACACACAGACACACACATAGACACTCTTTCTCTCTCTCACAAACACACACACACACACCCTCTCTCACACAGATACATGTTCTGTGTAGTTTCTTATCGTAATGTCTATTTGTGGTTCTCCTTAAGTTTATACTTTGAACCCTCTGATAAGAGGTGAAAAGGTATATTTTTAACTCCGCTGTATCAACAGAAAAGGTTATCTGTTTTCTGATTAGTGTAATGTGTTTTATAACAGTTTCAGTATAACAGTGTAACAGTTTCCTTAGTTTCCTTAAGAAGCTGTACACTGACTGCAACCTTAAAATATTCTGGATTGACAGTATTCCTTTTGGATCTCTAATTATTAGCTTAATAAACTGA
This sequence comes from Tenualosa thibaudeaui, assembly GCA_027481765.1. Classification (NCBI taxonomy): domain Eukaryota; kingdom Metazoa; phylum Chordata; class Actinopteri; order Clupeiformes; family Clupeidae; genus Tenualosa; species Tenualosa thibaudeaui. The sequence continues at coordinate 5,904,700 of JAIFZK010000003.1, forward strand.
TGGATTTACTGTTGGTTCTGCAGGACACATTTAAGTAGAAAAAACAGCGTCACATGTTTGGTCTCTAGAGAAAACTGAACTGGTGTCTGCTGGACTGGAGTCTCAAATCCTGAACTGGTGTCTGCTGAACTGGAGTTTCAAATCCTGAACCTGTGTCTGCTGAACTGGAGTCTCAAATCCTGCTAAATGGATCTGAAGTAATTCTCAATGCCGTCACCCCAGTTTTAGCCACCCATGCTCGTGAGATTTGGCTAACACACATGCTCCAGTGGTAACTCTGCCTGCCAAGCCAGGTGTGAGATTATGGCGGTATTGTTATCCCGCACCGCTCCAAGGCCCTGTCCCCGATGGGGTCATCATTAATAACGTTTCATAGTTTGGATTGAACTAATTAGCTTCCGCTGTGCGCACGATAAATCAAAAGGTTTTCTCTCCGCCAGCCGTGTTGGGTGGTGCACAGCATTTGGGTTTGTTTGTTTTCTGACCAGGTGCTCTCTGCCTTTTTTTTCCACTCCCGCCGGCCCCAAGCCTACCGCTCATAATTAAGTGGACGCATTGCACAAATTAGTGTAGTATCTTTGAATGGTTTTGCCATTGTGCCATTTTTTCATGTTTGGTGCGTGTGTTTTTTTTAGTTATTATTATTACAGTGATTTCCCCTAATATAAGCTGCACCATGTATAAACCTCATTCATATATTAACCTCAGTTTACTACACATTACCAATGGCAAATCATGATTTCATGGCAAAGGAGAAGAGTTTTAAATAGGCATGCAATTGCATTTGGCAGTGTGAAAGTGGTACTATTTACTGAAACTAGTGAATTTACTTAAGATGGGGAGATTTTAAAAGGCCAAGCATTAACTGTGTTGTGCAAAAGAAATGCACGCATTCTAGCACTTTCTATGGTTCTTCCCTTTCAACATGTGTTTTCTCCCATGCCAGCCCGTGTGCCAGCGGTCTCAAGCGGCCCTGAGCGTAGCGTGGAGGGGGCAGCACTCGCAGGCAGCACGCAGCTTCGAGCAGCATGAGGGGCCATGGACCGGGCAGGACAGCCTGGCACAGGACGACCCTGAGATGTGGGATCTGCTGACCAAGGAGAAGGATCGGCAGTGCCGTGGCCTGGAGCTCATTGCCTCTGAGGTAGGGGGTAGAGCGTTTGTACACACACACACACACACACGCTTGCTCGCTCTCTCTCTCTTGTACACACACAAACAAACACGTATACAAATACGTCACCCTCTCCATATGTGCATGTACACTTTTATACTGTATTGTGCTTGTCCCAGACCATCCACTCACTCAAGAGAGTTGCCCCTTTTACTTCATTCTAACTACTTTGTTTGTAATTTGTTCACATAACAATCAAGTTTCTTAATATGATATTATGCATGAAGCTGATCCAGCCCTAGAAACCCCCTCAGCCAGAACAGCCCCCATCACTGAGTGTCAGATGAAGTAGCAGAGAGTCCTGCTGCCGCTGCTGCTGTTGTTGTTGTTGTTGTTTGTCTTTAATATTCAGAGGCAGCACCCCGTGTCCACTGCTGTTTTAGCCTTCTCATTTTTTTTCCTCTCTGCCCCTCTCTTTCTCCCTTCTCCTCTTCCCTCTCTCTTTTCTTTCCTGTCTCCTCTTCTGTCCTCTCTGCCCGTCCAGCGACTCTCTCTACCATTCCATCTCTCCTCTCCTCTCTTCTCCCCTCCCCTCCCCTCCCCTCCCCTCCCTCTCTCGCTGCTCAGTGAGGTATATCAGGCAGCTTGCAGCACTAAGCCTGGCCACTCTAGTGTGAGATAAAGCTGATATCTTCATATACCCACCCAGCTACTCCTCCCTCTCCATCCCTCCCTCCCTGGTTCTACTCCTCTCTTTCTCTCTCTCTCTCTCTCTCTCTCTTCTCCCTCTCCTTCTCACCACCCAGGCTCGTAACACTGGCCAACAGCAGGGTCTCACTTCAAGTGGCTGTTGTAAAGCTTTTGTTGTTTTTTTGTTTTTTTTTAAAGGGGGTGGTGTAAGGATCAGATAGGTGTCAGGTGTGTGTGTGTGTGTGTGTGTGTGGTTGGAATGGGGGTGGGGAGGTAGGTGGCCTGGGGTTTGGGTAAAAAGCGTGAGAAATGCGGCGATTGCATTTCCAATTCTAATGCTGCGAGGATCTCAGCATGACAGAGCGTTGCGCTGGAAAGCTGTTACCTGAGCCTTTATCGCCCCTGATCTGAGATGCAGCATTAGCATAGCCCCCGTGGGGTGTGTGCGTGCGTGTGTGTGTATGTGTGTGTGCGCATGTGTCTGTGTGTGTCTGTCTGTCTGCCTGCTGGGATGTGCAGGATGACAGCAGTGTCACTGGGAGCCTGGAAGGGTGGGCTGCTGTGATACTCTGAAAATGGGGGGTGTGGGTGGTGTCAATGTGTCATGTGTCTAGCATGTCTCTCACTCAACCTCTCTCCCTCTTGATTTCTCTCTCTCTGATCCTCTCTTACCACACTTTTCTCTCACACGCACTCATTCTGTGTCTGTGTTTTTCTCTCTTTCTCTTTTTTTCTCTCCCTCTCCATTTCTCTCTTTCTCCCTCCCCTTCTCTCCCTATCTTTTGCCCTCGCTCCTTTGACATTTAACCCTGATTACTCAATTTTCTTCTCTCACCCTGTTGGAGGTGAGCATAAATAAAATGTGTGTGTGCCCCCCCCCCCCAGTCCTCACCCACTTGTTGAGGTGTCTTTTTCTTGCTCTCCCTTCACTCCTCTAGAAGCGAGCCAAGTGGAAGTCTATAAAGACTGGAGCTCGATACAGTAATGATCACCGTTGACTGGAGGGCCTTTCGGCCTTAATGGCTTAACAGTGCTTAATTCTCCCCCCTTGTCCATCTGTCCGTTGCATTGATCAGTCCCCGTGGCCTTTGGGTGATATGTTTTTCTTCCCCCCCCCCCTTTTTTTCCCCTCTGACCAGAATTTCTGCAGCCGAGCTGCACTAGAGGCCCAAGGATCTTGCCTCAACAACAAGTACTCAGAAGGCTACCCTGGAAAGAGGTAGGGTGTGCGTGTGTGTGTGTGTTCAAAATGTGTGTGCCCCTGAATATCTGTGTGTGTAGCCCCGCACAGTGCATGCCTGTGTGTCTTCAGAACTCCTGCATGCATGATTCAGTGTTCTGTGCCTGTCTCAGTAAAACAGATGACTTGAAGTGTATGATGCTGCCCTGCCCACCACCATCATAACTGTCCTGATGAGTTTGTTTATTTGTGTGTGTGTGTTTTTTTTTTTTTTGTTTTTTTGTTTTTTCAAACTCACACACATGCTGAAGTTGTCTCTCTTGCACACACTTGCTTTGAGGCTCTTATTTTCTTCCTCTTTGGAGATTGGTGATAACTGGCTTAGAGCAGAGGCAGTGTATTTTCACGCTTTCTACTCTATGCCTCATCACATAAAAGGTGTCCTACATTTCCCAGATGGCAGTTTCATCTGAGTTGCCTCTGGGCCAGATGCGGCCCGGAGCTGCTCCACTGTCTGCCTTTCTTAGCTCCTTAAGATTTTCAAACTTCTTATCTTGCCTTCTAAGGATCTTGTGAAGGGGGGTGCTGTCTAGGTCAAGCAGCGACCTCAATACTGACGCTTCCGTTGTCTTTTTTTTGTTTTTCTTCTCCAGCAGATCTTGTGATCTTTTGTTTTGAGCTCTTAGAAATCAAGGAATTAAAGATATTTGGAGTATCGAAATATCAACACTTTGTCAAGTTTTTTTTCCATTTTCAGATATGATGAGAAGAATAGACATTTGTTCGTTCGTTGAAAGCCAGCGTTTCTAGCATCTTATGGGACCTTATGATAAGGAATGAACTTCATGCTGGATAAGAGTTTCTCAAACCAAAGTTAAATTCTCAGAAGGTCAATTTTTTTGTGGTGTGTTTGTCTGTGTGTGTGTGTGTGCTGTGTGTGTGTGTGTGCGTGCTTGTGTTTTATTCCCTCAGGTACTATGGTGGTGCTGAGATGGTGGACCAAATCGAACTACTGTGCCAAAAGCGGGCCCTGGAGGCCTTTGACCTGGACCCTGCCAAGTGGGGGGTCAACGTACAGCCCTACTCTGGCTCTCCGGCCAACTTCGCTGCCTACACAGCTGTGCTCAACCCCCACGACCGCATCATGGGCCTGGACCTGCCCGACGGAGGACAGTAAGTTACACCCACGGCACCTCTACCACTTTTCGGAGGAACTTTTTAGAACAGTGAAATCCAAACTTATTTCTATAGTTATAGTCCCTATTCCACCTACAACTTTCAATAGCTAATTTGGCACCTCTGTGTCTTGTTGTTTTTAAGTGTAGTCATGAGATTTCAGCGAATTCTATCCCTTATTCTGTCCATAACTGCACACTGTCTATAGGTTTTATTGTATTGTTTGTTCCATGTAACATTTTTCTTATCTGCTAGACAAACGCCTGCAAGCAGAATCTTATTTGATCAATAAATCCCATTCTGAATCTGAAATGTCTTGGCAACAATGCCTCTGTGTGCTGCTGATGCATTGTAATATGTGTCTAAAAGTAAAGTCATCTACTCATTCCTCACATTAGGTGTTCTGATCCCTCTCCCCCACAGCTTGACCCATGGCTACATGTCAGACGTGAAGCGCATCTCCGCCACATCCATCTACTTCGAGTCCATGCCCTACAAGCTGAACGTAAGTGGAGGAGTCATCAGAGCCTGTTTGTGCTAGCTGGTTTTAGTTTACGGCGGTGTCCGGCGGCAGGTCGGAAAGATTTAGCATTCGCCAGACTCTGAGCAGAGGTAATCCGAGTCGGTGTCAGTGACTGAGTTGAGTGTAGATGCCATTCGTTTCTCAACCCCACCCCATTCCTTAGGGTGCTTCTGCTCATTCATGTAAGTACCTCAGTTAGCACTCACATTTGGACACATGACTGGCTTGGCCACTGCTAGCCAGCAGTAGTGAGTTAGGGCTTTCTATGAAAGCTACTTAATGCATGAAGATAATGTAGCAATGGTTGGTATTGCTAAAGGGTCATTACCAACTCTGATTGTTTTATTTCATTGTGGGCCATTATGGTGCCTTATCTATGGTCAGGCTATGTGGGCAGGTTTCTCTTGTCCCAGTTTGCAGGGCAGGTTGGGTCGTTTGGGTCTCTGATCCTAAACTGGATCGTTGCCCTGAGGTGTGCTGCTTTTGTCTGGCAATCTTGGAGTGTTTGTTCTTGAGTGTGTCAGTGATGGCTAGTCCTTCATGTTCCTTCATTCACTCTATCTCGCACTCACTTCATTAAATCACTCTTTCTCTCACCTGCTTTGTCACATGCTCTGTCTGCCTCTTTTTCCTCCAACCTCTCACTGTCTCACACAGTCTCTTTCTCTCTTGCTTTCTCTCTCTCTCTCTCTCTCACATTCTCGCCCATATCTTCTGTCTCAACCGTGGCCTCTTTGTGCTGCCTGCGGTGATCAATTTGGTCTTTGCTTGTGAGGTGATCAATGTGTCGTGGAGGTTGGGGGGGGTTGGGTGGGGATGCCGTGCGTCTGGGCTCGTGAAGGGTGGGGCTTAGGGGGGGATGGGTGGAGGTGGCAGTGAGGTCTGTTGCCGGGGATCGGGGAACGGCGCTGGTGTCATGATGGATGAGGGGGCAGACCCCCACTGCGGGGAGAGATAATAGGAAATCGACAGGCCAGCGGGGTCCACTCCGTCCTCCCAATGTGCGCAGGTGGGGGGTGTGTGTGTGTGTGCGTGTGTGTGTGTGTGTGGAGGGACGAGGTGGGTGTGCAGGTGAAGGTGCAGTTGGGGGGGGGCGTGATGGAATGAGTGAGGGGAGAGTGATGGCCGCGTGCCCTGGAGATGAGGGCTAATCCGCTTGTCTAAATAAAGCTTTCCTCACACGGGCGACACCGCCACTCAACGCCCAGGGGGGAGAGGGAGGGAGAAGAAATGGAGGAGGGGGAAAGAGCTTGGTGAGAAGCCAGAAGAGAGAGAGAGAGAGTGTGTGTGTGTGTGTGTGTGTGATGGCAGGAAAAGATGTGAAGGAAAAAGAGAATGAACTAGACAGACAGTGTTGAGCTCTGCAGAAATGGAGGAAGAGGTGAGCACAGGGAGGAGGAGAGGAGCCTGCAGAAAGGCCAGGAAGGAAGCTTGTGAGTGAGAAAGAGACGGTTGGAGCAAACGTGTGTTCACAGTAATAGATGTGATGAACTCATTATAATTAACTAATTTAAGCTTGCCTCCTGTACTGCTATGAATTGGGATAGAAATTCTTTGTCTTGCATTTGCTCACAAAGGAAGGAAAAACTAGAACACTTTCTAGAACTAGAACACTTTCTGAGAATCCATGATGGGAACACTTTTCATTATCATAAACTCTCTATCTCCCTCTCTCTCTCTCTATCTATCTATCTATCTCTATCTCTCTTTGTTTGTTTGTTTCTTTCTTTCACAGCCTAAGACTGGTCTCATAGACTATGATCAGATGGAAATGACTGCACGTCTCTTCCGACCACGCTTGATCATCGCTGGCACGAGCGCCTACGCGCGTCTCATCGACTACGCCCGTATAAAGAAGGTGTGTTCTCCACCCCCGATACATTTTTCAATAGTTTTTTTCCTCTACTATTCCTTGCGCCCACACCTTGGTGTGCAGACATTGGAAGAACTGCCATGGAGGTAAGTGAATCAGAGGTGACCTTTCTGGGTTATTATGTTGGTCTCTTTCACACACGTTTGTTTGCCATCTAACATTTCGTTTCCAGCCCCTTCTCTTTCTCACTTACACATGCCAGTGTCTTCACTCTTAAACCAACCTCTCATCACACACACACACACAAAATATTCTCTTGAGGGTGTAGCACACCACAGGCCTGCAGAAGCTAGTACAGAGCAAACACATCTACTCTCCCCATAGCCTCATTCACTATGCCCTCTATACACTGTCTACACATTCACACATCCCTGATATGTGTCCTTGAACACTTCTGCAAGCATAAGCAGGTTCATTGGTGTGTGTGTATATACGTGTTTAGTCGTTTAGTCTGCTCTACAGTGTTGGCAGAGCAACTTGTGCTTTTTAGCCCTCCTGTCAGATGGGGCTTCTTTTTTTCTATAGGCTGGGGTTTCTGCATCTCCCAGTTGTCAAGCAGTCAAACCCAGTCTGACTTCCACACAGATACACATGAGCTCAGCACCATTCAAAACATGCATACGGAGGGAAGGGAGACCACAATGATTTGGGGTACTGAGTAAGAGTAGGATGTATCGGCTAAAGAAACATTCCATATATTGCTCGCATACATATACATACATATATGTGTGTGTGTGTGTGTGTGTGTGTGTGCACGCGCCATTGAATATTCTATTCAATATTGCTTCCATAAGTCGCTTTTTTCATTGTCTCCCAAAGACAAACAGAAGGCTTAAAGGAAAAATCCAGAGTCAGTAAGCTCTAATCCCTGTTATTTGAAGCTTCCGAGTGCTGTCGTTAATAGGGTATAATAACAACAGCATTTGGTACTATGGAGACCAAATTGGCAAACTGTCAGCTAACGCTAATAGGTGAGGCCCTAAGGAAATAAAACTTCCTTGCTCTCATCGTTTAGCTTTGGCTGCCGTTTTGCTATGGTGGTGGTCTACGTTACACCACGTTCTGCCGTTCTCATACCTGCTGACAGCACTGAGCAGCATGAAGCAACAGGGCTACGGTAGATTCACTCCAGATAATCCCTTTAAGGAGCAGCGTTTTTTATGAAAGTACATTATATCTTTTAAAAAAATATACATTACCTACAGTACATGTATGCTTTTAAGTAGGCTCTAAAAATAATATTGTATTATTGGGATTAGACAGACAGTAAGGGATTTTTTTCATCTCTCTCTTGGAAATGTAATCCTGTGAGCCAACAGAACACGTGGAAAGATGACTTCTTCACTCAATCAAGCCAGCAGACATAAGGAAACCACTACTACTTTAAGTTTGTGAGGGGGGGGGTTCAACTGGAGGTGCACTTTGAGACTTTACAGGTAGCTTCCTGCATTACAGCTGTTAATCATTCAGCCTGTTACCTCCTCTGACACTCTTTGTCTCTGATGAGATCTCAGTGAAAGGCTGCTGGGTCCACATGAAAGCTTTCTGGCAGGTTGGCAGATGGATGGTTCCAGTGAAACTGTAAATGAACGTAATATGAAAAAGAAATCTAAGAATATGGGCAGATTAGGGATGGAAACAGATGGAATTATAGTGACTGTCCTTTACACCTCCAGAAGTGTAGAAGTGCCAGAGTGTAACATTGACTCATTTAAAGACTAGAAGTAGTGAGCACCATAGTAGGCGCATGTTTTAATTTAGTCTCCTTTCCTCTTCCTTTCTTTTTGAAATCTCTCCCTCCCTCCCTCTCTCTCTCTCTCTTTAGCTGTGTAATGAAGTCAAGGCGTACTTGCTGGCTGACATGGCTCACATCAGTGGACTGGTGGCTGGCAGGGCCATCCCATCTCCATTTGAGCATGCTGACCTGGTCACCACTACCACACACAAGTCCCTCAGAGGAGCCAGGTGTGTGTGTGTGTGTGTGTGTGTGTGTGTGTGTGTGTGTGTGTAAATGTGTATGAGTGTGTGTAAAAGTGTGTGTGTGTGTGTGTAAAAGTGTGTGTATATAGGTGTGTGTAAATGTGTGTGTAAATGTGTGTGTAAATGTGTGTGTAAATGTGTGTGTAAATGTGTGTGTATATAGGTGTGTGTATATAGGTGTGTGTATATAGGTGTGTGTAAATGTGTGTGTATATAGGTGTGTGTAAATGTGTGTGAGTGTAAAAGTGAAAGAAGGGGAGGGAGATGGGCAAGAAAGGAGAATGGACACTGATTACTGAGTAAAATTGGGAGCTGTTAGTGCAGTGCTTGAGATAGAGATATTGAGGTGTGGGTGTGTGTGTATGGATATGGATATGTGTGTGCATGAAAAGTGTGTGTGGGTGAAAAATATGCTTGCATGTATCTGTATTCATGGGTGTGTGTGCTCTGATTCAGAGTGAATGAAGAGAATGGGAGAGATGGAGAGAGGACAGAGATGAAAGTGTTCACTGAATTAAATTTCTCTCTCAGTGAGTGATGCACCGCTCTCTCTGGGCAATGATAAATGGCTTTTAGGCTGATGTTATTTGCACTAGAATTACAACAGAATACAATTGGAAGTCCACTTCTGTGAGCATAAGGTGTAGTGGTGTGTCATCTGTCAGTGAGAACTCTTCTTCAAAATATGAATGTGACGCCGCAACTTCCACCCCCCGTGTCCCTCTCATCCGTCTCGCATCTTTTCTTTCCCTCCCTCCCCCCCTCTCCTGTCCTTCCTCAGAGCCGGCATGATTTTCTACCGCAAGGGTGTGCGCTCGGTGGACAAGAAGGGCCGTGAGATCATGTACGACCTGGAGGATAAGGTCAACTTCTCCGTCTTCCCCTCGCTGCAGGGCGGGCCGCACAACCACGCCATTGCTGGGGTGGCCGTTGCACTCCGCCAGGTCAGTCCTGTTCCTCACTCCCCCTTCCTCCTCCTCCCCCTTTGGGGCAACACATTTGATATATCCCCCCTGACTACAGAATGTCTCAGCTTCCAGCTCAGTATAGTTGGTAGTAATGCACTTGTATCACCTTTGCCCTTCTTTGACAGTACAATTGTTTGTGGTGTATTTACATATTTTGCCAAAGTTTTTGTGTGAATTTCAGTTACACCTTCTGCTTGCTAGTAAATTGACACCTATTTTGGTGCCTTTGGCCATTCCATTTGAATGTGTCAATGGTTCTGTCAGTGTAAACATGTAGACACCCAGTACATCAAGACCAGGGGCTAGGATGGTTTTTCTTCTGACATTTTAGTCTGTCCTACCTTCCTTCATCTCAGGCCAACACGCCCATGTTTAAAGAATACATTGGCCAGGTGCTTTGCAATGCAAAGGCGATGGCTGACGCCCTGCTGAAGAAAGGCTACACTCTGGTCTCAGGTAACTTAATTCAAGAGCAACTGAAGATTCAAGATTGCTTGAATCAAGATGATTTATTGTTCCTAGAAAACTGTCTTGGGTTTGAGGCATCAAAGACGGGGTATACCTAACCTTTGCAGAGGAATGCCTAACCTTTGCAACTCTGCAGATTTGCATATTGGGGGGGGGTTCCTTTGCGACTCTAAGCTGTAGTTTTGGCTAAAGTTCATTGCTTTATAGTTAAGGCTAAACTTTCAGGCTGAACTTTCATGTGTGACATTTTTTTCTGCTTTTGTTAAGAGACCTTTAAAAAAAATACAAGATGAACTGGTTGATCCATCTTACAAATGTGCCTGTCAAGGAGCCACCTGGTCCCCTAGTTGTGAGCGCTCACTTAAAGTGCACCCAGCTGCTCTTTACATTGACTAACATCCCCTTTCCTCTAAATACATCTCTCCTCTCTCTCTTTCTTTCTCTCTCTCTTTCTCTCTCTCTCTCAGGTGGCACGGACAACCACCTGGTGCTGGTGGACTTGCGGCCACAGGGCATGGATGGGGCCCGGGCCGAGCGCGTGCTGGAGCTGGTGTCCATCACGGCCAACAAGAACACTTGCCCTGGAGACAAGAGCGCTCTGACCCCTGGCGGTCTGCGGTTAGGTCCGTCCACACCCTATCCCAGGCTGTACATATAAACAAACACTGCTTATCCTTTCTGTTGATAATGATGCATTGGCATATATTCATTTTTGTTTATAATATTTTCTTGTTTTGTTCGTTTGTTTACTCCCTTCACTCTTGCAGGTGTACCAGCGCTCACCTCTAGGCAGTTTAAGGAGGCTGACTTTAAGCAGGTGGTGGATTTCCTGGATGAGGGCTTCAAAATCGCTCTGGACGTGAAGAAGAAGACTGGTGAGTGTTTCAGAGCAAAAAAGCCTATTTAGATATCCAGGAGGGCACTTGGGAAGCGCAGACGTGCACTAAGGCCAAATGCTGTGTGCACTATTGCGCAGACATGAGCAGAAGTCAAACTTTGTGTTGTGTTGGATGTGCCCAGTGATTGCCGTCTGCTCCAAAACTTAATGGGTTCTTCCTTGGCCCATGTTACTCAGTTCCACCAGATTCAATGAAAATCAGGCCAGTAGTTTTTGCAGTTGTTTACCGACAGCTAGACAAATTACATGGTAATCCGAGCTTCTTTGGAAGAGATGATGAAGAGCAGGATTTTCACATTGAAAGGGAATGAAACACGTTTGTGTCGCTGCATGGAAGGTACAATGGAAGAAAAAAATGTTTGGAGATTCTCCTGCAAATGCAATATAGCTCCTCCCATATGGAGATATACATATGGTTTTTGTTTTTTTTATATAAATATAGCTCAGTTTTGTCATCACTTAACACTTCTAAAGCTGTAATATTCATAGGCGTTTTATGTCTCAGCTGCTTTGTGAGACCCTTAAAGTTCACAGCGACCCTATACTGAGCTTGTGTTTCACTGGTGGGTGATGATGACAACAGCAATTCACCAAGTGATAAATTTAACGCTGCATATGTGGTACACCTAGGCCCCTTGGGTAACCACAGCAACCTCTGCAAGAAATCAGAAGGTATGAACCAGCACTTTACAGCATAAAAAGGATAGAAACAGCCAGATTCTGCCAGAGGTTGCTTTGACTCTCTATCACAGATGATAGTGTGTTGGGAAAAAAAAAGTGACTGTTTTTTGGCTCGGAGGGGCACAACATTTTTGTATATTCAGTGTTCTTGATGCGAAGACACTCCCATGTGGGTTAATATTAGTGTAGCTTTGCTGCTAAAAACCCTTTGGGATGATTTCCTGCATAGTTGATAACTCCTTCAGAAATTTTCAGGCCTATCAGCTGCCAGCTTGTGCTAACAGTATCTAAAAAGTTGATGTCTTGGTGTCCACCAGATACGCCGCTGGTGTGAGAACACCACAATCTGTCTGGAAAACTAAATGATTTGTGGTTCAGGTTCACCTCTCTGACTTCACTGCATTTTCTCTTCCCTTTCATTCTTTCTGTTCTTTCAACTGCTGCTCTGTGTCCTGCTCTTATTTTTCCCTTCCTCTCCTCACTTCCCAATCCTGTCCTTTCTGTTTTCAGGCAAGCTACAAGAGTTCAAGAACTTCCTCCTGCAGGACCCTGAAACGGTGGCACGCATCGCTGAGCTGCGGTATCGCGTTGAGGCTTTTGCCCGCCCATTCCCCATGCCTGGCTTCCATGACCACTAGAGGGCCATAGGAGGAGAGGATGGGCATGGGGATGGGAAGAGAGAGGTAGAGAGGGAGTGTGAAGCAGCTGAACAAAGTCATCGCATAGAAACATAGAGACCCCTGTCCTCAACATGAAATGGGCACACAACGAAAACTTTATCCTTTTTCAGTCCAATTTGAAATGGTGACCTCTCAGGTATAGGTAATATGGAGTGGAGTCCCTATTTTTTTACATCCTTTTTTGTTTTTTATTTAGCTTAGTTTTGTTTCTAAGTTTTATTTTTTTTCTCTCTTTCACACAAGTCGATGTTGTCATACTGTCTGACTGGACATGAAATGGCGATGTAATCTGCGAGATGATCACTCACACACACACACACACACACACACACACACACACACACAACTATGGCCTGCCCTCGGGTGACTCACAATCCGTCACCTTCTGGAGGAGCTAGCCACAACCAATGTGGCAAACATATAGTCTTAATGCGGAGGAGAGGGAACGTTTAAGAGACCAGTGGAGGAGAATAGGGGAGATCATGTACACTAATGTTTCTTAGATGATCTGGTCCAAGCACAAAGCAAGATGGAGGGCGTTGACTGCAAGCACATTTATGTATAGTGATTGTCATTTTCTCTGAACTTTTTTTCCTACACCAGGGGGTCCAACTGAGTGAACTGAATAATGAACAGTAGATCCAAAAGGGCATGGGGAATACAGATCTGGAGGGAGATTTGCCACAGGGATGCCACATTCGTTGCCCACTGCAAGGATGGTGACTTGACCTTTAGTTATGTGGCACCTTGCATAGAAAAAAGATATAAAATCCAGTCTCCCAAAAAAGGAAAAGAGAATTGAAACAGTAAAGGCTGTATATAATTAACTCTATAGAGATAGTCTAATGCTTAAATGTTTTGTTTTTTGTTAGGAGACTGGCTCTTGAGTAAATCGACCAATAAAAGCAAACAAGAACAGAATCATGTTAATAGATCATGTCACTGTGCTAGAGGCCAGTGTGTTTACAGAAGGCTGTTTATCCTGCATTGCATCCTCTGCTGCAAGCCCTTTTTCATGTTAGCTTTTGGGCAAGAGCACTTTGTTTCTGTTATAATCTGCTAATGAATATGCCTGTTTTTAATTTAAAGTAAAAAAAAAATGAAATGCAGAGTGCTTGCTAATACTCTAACCCTATACCAAATAGTGTTTATGAGAAAGATAATGGGTGCAGTGTTGGGGTTCTGATGCCTTCACTATGTTTTCTGAAACATCAGACTTTCCCTGCTCATTTGATGGATATTTTTTATAAGATTATCTGTGTTATAATACCCACTGCTCTCTTCATTTCACTTCACCTCTTCACTATTTCACACTGTTTCAGCATCAGCACTTGATGTGTGAATATTAGTGACATGAGTGCATGGTGATCTGTTAGTAATGACCTTTTCACCTTGGATACCAAGGCTTCAGCTAGGGTCACTATTGCATTGCAGTGCTGCCAGACCTAGCACACTTTATGTCCATGAAGTTTTAATATGAAGCTCCTTTGTAAAGAAATTTTATAAAGAAAATAATAATCCTAATAAATATGTCAAGAAGCCATCCGTCGTCTTTTTGTTTTATTTTTCTATCTTTTATATTTTCTGCACTTAACTGATGCAAACTTTACACACGAATATGTTCCTATTTATGGTATTTGGCAGACTACTACAATTAAATGTAGTTTTGGTGTTGAAAAGCAGCCATAATAAATGTGTTTTTGACATTATGTCCAGTATAAGTAATTGTGGCAGGTGCTGTTGTCAAGTGTTGAAACTGAATTGATCTAATGGTCATTTTACGATCTTTGAAACTTGACTGCCGCACGTTTTATGTCTTTACTACAGATGCTAAAGCCCAAATTATTGCACCTGTAAGCCACCTCAGCCCTGTCATCCTGCCTCAGCAGTACAATGTACTAATCTGACAAGAAATCTCTTATGTTCAACAGGGAAGGGATGGATGACAGTTTCTGCAATTAATTGGGTTCATTTATTTAGGCTGCCATGTTGTAGTCTGAACGCCTGTCATAATTAGAACTCGGTGGAACATGATGGGGCATTGCAGAGGCGTCAGCGACGTCGGCATAAGTGCTACTTCAGAGTCATATTTAAACAGCAAACACTCGCTAATGTACAGTAATTATCTCATAATAAAGTGCGAGCGTCTCTTGCGGGGTAATATTGGTTGGTGCCAGTCTGTTCGCCGCGAGGATTGGATGGATGGATTGCTCGCTCGGGAGAGAAAGGGAATGTTCCCTTCATCAATTAGCAGGCTGACAGGCCTCTGCCTAAGAGGTGCTGAAGTGAAGACCATGATTCAAAATACATGCGTCGCCGTCACTGGGGGTGCTCCTGGAAGGAAAGAAAAGAAAAGAAGGACTCCGACACCCAGCAGTGTGTGTTGTTGACACACCAATCTATAGCGCAAGGTAGAGTAACAAATTTTGCCGTTCACCTGCTCTGTGGGATCGTGTAGTGTATGTCCCCAAGCTCTTAAAGGTCAACTCCATTGTGTATTTATTTTAGGCTCCACCTCAAGTGTCCACTTCACATTTCAATTCAGTTTACGTTTTGTTTATCTCCAGTTTGTTATGTCATTGAGAATATTTTTTAAATGTTAATATTAAATGACAAGTCACAGTGATATCAGGATGCTAAGATGTTAACTAATGTTGTAGACCATCTGATTCAGTTAAAAATGCTCTGCACATAAAACCCACTGGAAACTTCACATGAGGAAGTTATTGAGCAGGTGCATGGATCTCTAGGTACGTGGTAATGTGGATTTGTTAGCATTTTATGGCGATATTTAATACTCTGTGCAACATGGCTGATATTAGAGTGCAGCCTGTACTTTTGAATGAACAGTCCCACAATATTGCAATGACCCAGAGAGCATGGTGCATTATGATTAAAAACCAAACTGCTGTTAGCTTGCCCTGCTATTTGTGCTCTTGTTATCGTTCCATGGCAAGAAGCAAGTAATTTGTGGCCTTTGGTTCGCAAGACACTATTCCACACGTCTCTGGGCTTTGGTCTTCATCCTATATATTGCCTCCGTTGCCTCCTGGCATTTTAGCTCAGACCGCAAGCAATGTGTCTGAAGTAGACAGGGCGTCATCTTCATTTTTACACATTTGATTCAGTTTGTCCTCTCGCTCTGGTTGTTTGGCTCGGCCTCTGCTGGGTGTGTGACCTGCCGCGGGGGCTCAGTGGACTGGTCCCCTGATTTTTTTTTTCCATCTCGCTGTGGTGTGCGATGATGTGTTGTTGAGCCCAGCAGTGAGCGTAGGGCGCGCGAGGAAGCGAGCGGTGGCTCAGCATTGTTGCTGCGGAGATGAAAGCGCCGAGTCTCTTTATCTCTGCGGGATCTGAGAGCGCCACGCGGGCGACTCTGCGCCGAGGGCCAGACAGCGGTGCTGCCGCACCGGCAATCCACCAGCCCTAACGCCGTCACCCGCCCTCTGCTGCTGCGTCGTCTTCCCCTCATCCTACCTCCTCTGCTCCCGCACCGTGCCGCACTGCACCGCGCTCTCATTTACTTATTTATCTGTATTTCTGGCAGTCTCCCGTGTTCTCCTTATCTCTCCCATTAAAATTAATCCTTATCTAAAAATATCCACCCCTGGGCAGAAAGGGCCTCCATCCTGGATCGCCATCCTGCAAGATGAGAGGGAAAGTGAGGAAGAGAAAGGAGGGAAGGGACGAGAAAAAAATACAACAGACACTTCTTCTGCACAGAGACCAGACCGTTCCTCCTTCACTTTCTTTCACAAGTGAAAGCGAGTGTTGACTAAGCTCCCTCTGCCCAATTTTGTGTGTTTGTTGAAAGGTTCTGGGAGTGTCGTTTCGCTGTTTGCTGTGCAGTCCCATCACAATAATCCAAGGTCAAGGTGTTAGTTTTCATTATTACTCTGAGGCATGAAGGGCATTCACATTTGCATCCACTATCCAACCATCCCTTTACTCCCCTGGCTCGCACTGGACCTGTCAGCTTGCACACCTGTGTGGCTGGGCAGTCAGAGGAGAGGAGGAGAAGAGGAAGGAGGGGGAATGAAGAGGGGAAAACAGGAAGAGCCGGGGGAAAAGCAGATGACTGATCCTCAGGCCTGTTCGGCAGTAATGGTGGTGGTGGTGGCAGACGCGGTAGCGGTGCGGAAAAGCGTGCGACAGGAGCCGTGCAAACAAGCCGCCGATAGAAGCACTGGAACGATGAAGAATAAACACAGGGGCCGGCTCGCTCTCTCCAGCACAGCCGATGCACACACACACACACACACGCATTTCCTACGTCTCCCTGAGCCCCTCTTCTGGCTCAGAGTTTGGGAATTGCCTGAGCGCTGGGGTGTGCGAGGCTGTGCAGATTGCCTGCGGCCCTGCGGATGAATAGCAATACAAAGAATAACAAATGGAGGGAATGCAATCATGATGGCCCGCGAAGCCTTCCGGTTGGGTAATGACTGTCCCTGTGTGTGTCTGTGGGCCAGTGATTATGCCTGGTGAGAAGCCTCGGCCTGCCTGATTACCTGTCAGCATGCGCTGGGACCCTGACAGGCTCACTGTGCTGCACTGTGACTCACATACACGAACATACGCACACTAAAAAAACACACACACAGAGTCTGAGCACCAGTGGTGAAGACCTATGATATGAGTGAGTTTTTGTATTTGTGTGAGTGTGTGCGAGAGAGAGAGAGAGAGGGAGAAACCATGCGCAAGTGTGTGTGTGTGTGTGTGTGTGTGTGTGTGTGACAAGTGAGCTTGTCTGCATGTGTGTGTTTTTGTGCCTCACCTCCCTGCTGGTTTGGTTTCCTGCAGTGGTCTCGGTTGGTTGTGCCTTTTTGGCTGAGGTGATGTCGACAGAGACAGGTTAAAGGCACAGAGGGTTTTTTTATGTGTCTCTCCATTTTTTCCCCCCACTTTTTTTCCCGCCTTTCGGGAAGAGCTAAATGACATCTGCAAGGAGGGGAGTGTACAGATTGCATGTGGATAGCATGCATTACTTTCTCAGCAACGCCACTCACTTCCAATTGTCTATCCATAATGCAGGAGAAATTTGACACTGTCAGATGAAAGCAGGGGATTTTTTTATACCCAGGCTGCATTTGGGTCTCCAGAACCTTCCTTTACTCCAAAGCCAGCTGTGTCTTCAATACTTGTCATTCATAATGCACCACAGAAACATCAGACCATGGCGGAAAATTTACCAGTGGAGTGTTTTTGATTTTTGGCTCAGAAAAGCAATCACAGACTGATTTAAAACAAACACGTACATACAAACAACCTCTGCTGTAATATCAGGCTTGCCCACTTTGTCCCTCACCCCCCAACCATCACCAAAATCCAACCTTACTTTGTATTGCATTTGTGCAAATAGAGATTCCCTTATCATTTTCATTCAGGGTTCATTTTAATTACTGTCTAGGACCTCACCTCAGACGGTGCACTCGTGAGTTGTGGAAAGTATCCCCTTTCCCTCCCCCTGTTTCCTTTCATTACTTTGCAGAGGGTAGATGCTAAAGCTGACCCATATTCATATTTCAATAGTGGATTTTTTCACCCCAGCAGTAGTTAATAGTCTATTACTTTTCCAGTGAACACTCACATGCAAAACACTTTTTAAAGGAGTGATCTTTAATGGCTTTGCATTTATATGGTAGGCTATAAATAGTTGATTTAGTTTTTTTGTTTTTTTTTATCTTTTTTTCCCCTCCTTCAGTTTTTTCTTTTGTTGTTTGAGGTGGCGGTGGCCCTGCGAGGCATTGGGTGACAGGATAATCGGGGAGCGGCATGAGGGGTGCTGCTGGCTGTCGTCATGGTGACAGGGGACACTGCCATAGTCCGTGCCGCAGGAGTCCGGGCGAGGACCTTTAAAAGTCAGGCCCTTCCTTCTTTAGATTCTTGTAGTCGGTGGTAAGAGCCACAAACTGTGAGGGGACAGAGAGAATGCATTTAAATATGCTTTGCCTAAATTAAGTTCATCAGTTTGTCTGTGTGTGTGTGTGTGTGTGTGCGTGCGTTTGTGCGCGCATCAGGAAAGCAGACACAAATACACACATTCCACTGTTTTGCTACCCTGTCATGCAGACACACACACACACTCATGCACGCACACACACACACACACACATAAGTTTTGAGCCTCTTTGGCTCGGTGCGGAGATGGCCAGTGTTGGTGTCTGCTGCTGCTGCTGCTGATCAGCGGTGCACGTTTGCATATGTCACAGACGGCAGCGGCGTTCCCCTGCCGTGACAGGAGACACATTCTCCGTCTGCGCTGATTATTTGCCTCTTGCATATTCTACCTTGATTGGTTCAGCTGTCAGCTCTTCTCCTAACACACACACACACACACACACACAGCACCCCTTCTCTTTTTCTCACTCCTCTTGCACATCTTCATTATTATTATTGTTGAGACCGCTGTGGAATTCCAATGTGTGACCTTTGCCTGCTGTTGAGAATTAAACATGCCGTGTTGTGACCTTTTGTCGGCCGTGACTTTCATTACGCAGGCATGGGCCTCCGCCTGGCTGCCAGCCCAACTCTCCCCAGGAGCGAAACGGCCCTGCGCCGGAACAGAGAGCAGGTCAGTATGGTATGGTACCACGTGGGGCCACAGCGCAGTGAGTGCACTGGAGTGGCTCAACCAGGCTCAGCACAGCCCTGCCTTAGCAGCACCTCTGCCACTCCCCCCCATCTCTCTCTCTCACACACAGACACACTCCCTCTCTCTCTCTCTCTCACTCTCACTCTCTCCTTCCTTATTCTGTTTGTCTCTGTTTGTTAATATTTTCATCAGCTGTCAGAAGGTGTGTTGCTCTTCATCGAAGCCCCTCGTCTCCCTCTGAAACGGCCGACAGCCAGAACAAAATGTTTGACTACCATGTGATGAATTATTCTGTCAAACGGACATGCCTGGAAATACTTAGCAACAGAAGCCAATTGAAAGACCACACACATACACACACACACCAACACAGACACACACGCACACACACATACATGCACACGCATACAACAACACATGCTCACTCAAATACACACTCAAGTGCATCTTTATTAAGTAACCAAAATCAAGCATGTCGGTATGTGGGCACGTGTGCATGCAAGCCTATTTGTGTGCCTATATGTGTGTGTGTGTGTGTTTGCGCGCGCGCTTGTGTAAATAGTTGTGGATCAGGACTGCAGACCTGTCAGCCTAGTGTCAGTCAGGAACCGAGGCAAGCCCAGGTCTGTCATGCATCTCACCTTGTACTGATAGGTTGGACTGAGCTTGTTCCAGGGCTCTGGGTTGCTCGTCTTGTTCCAGCTGATCACGAGAGGATGAGAGGATACATTGAGAGATGGAGAGGAAAAGATGGACGGTGGAAGACTGGTTACAGCAGCAGCCTAGGAAACTTATTTTTTTACCTTATTGCTTTACGTTGGCTTGTGATACAGAACAAAGACAGCAAGGTAAGAATTTGAGCCCAGTAACAGCCAATAATATCCTTGAGCTCCTCTTTTAGCCAGCAGTGGCACCCTGTAATGCCTGACACTGGATGGCTTCCTGCGGGTGTGTCGAGTGGTCTGATTGAGCAGCACCATGGTACTAACATAAACAAAAGCAGGCAACAGATAGGCCTAATGCCTTTTCTTGCTTCTCACCCACACCAGCCCAGGACTTTCAACTTACACTTACACTGTTTACTTACACTTACACTCAGTTTTTCATCCCAATAGGTCTTGGCATGCAAATGGTTCTGCCGCTCATTGCTCACACAAATTCTCACTGACACTAGTTCCCTTGATTTGATTTTCACTTAGTCGTTAGCATGTACATGCTTTATCATGTGTGTGCATGCGCTTACGTGACGTGTGGTCCCATGGCCAGGCGAACAAGGTAAAGGCTGGCTCCTGTGATGCCTAGGATGAGAGAGCAGAACTGGGGGATGAGCTAGAGAGAGAGAAAGAGAGAGAGAGAGGCATGTATATTAGAACAGTCTGTGTGTGCAGCGCAGTCAGTGGACTATATGATGCACGCAGCTATTGTCTACGCAAGGCTACAATGTGGTCAGCCTTCCATCTGGCTAGGAGTCAACATGAAGCTCAGGTGAGTCTGTTATGTAAGCCAAGGCTGGCAAGCACAAAGGTTATATATATATGATATTAATATGTGTGTGTGGCTGTGTGTCTGTGCATATGCATAAACAAACACACAAAGACGAAGGTTGTTATTCTTTTCCCTCTTGCCGCTGTTTAATATGTATAAGGCACAGGCTGGGTAAGGCAGTTCGCTGTCAGGCAGGGTTGAGCGGGCAAGGACACCATGGAAGAGAGAGATCTCAGACTGTGTGCGTGCCATCCTCATACCCCCCCCCACACACACACACACACACAAGCACATATACACAGCACCCAAGCACTCTTTCTTTTGCTCCCCCATCACACACACACACACAGACTCATACACATACATACACACACCCCTCTCTCACACACACACACAGACTCATACACATACATACACACACCCCTCTCACACCGCCGGCCTGTCATGCTGCGTGACAGGATCAGAGGCTCACTTCTGGGGAAGGTTGTGGTGGAAGGGAAGCATGACAGGGATTAGAATAGAAATGCACATTAAGGGAGAAAATGTGACGTGTCAATTCAAACACACACGCACACTCACACACACACACATTAAAAAAGAGAGCTTGGTTTTTTGTGACTGCAAAAAGAAATAAAGCAGAAGGAAATAGATATGATGTGGTAGCAGAGTGATAGAGAGACTCATGGGTCCCATCTCTGTCCTCTTTTTAGATACTATTTATTTGGTGTGGCAGAGTTTAAACCAGCAAAATTAGTTTTAAAAAGTCTTAATCTTCATTAGGAAATATGAAGTAAATTGGGTGCAATATGTGAGTACCATAAAAAAGGGGGATTTTAAAGGAAATGGTAAATTAGGGTGACACTGTATGTGTCAGAGCACTGGCCAGAGGGGGGCAGCACTCTTTCAGGCAGCCTGCCCAGACGCCCCAGTGCCCTTACTTAACCACTATCAGACATTATCCAACATGACAATCAGTCATTGCAAGAGTTATGCCTGAGAGGGCCCATGCCCACTCACCGTCAGTATTTTTTAAAATCAGAAATAAAGAATCGATCTAACAGAGGTTCTGTTCCATATTACCTTTCAATTGTTTACCCCCTCAGTGTTTACTAATTTGCCAAATTTAAGTGCTGTTAAGCAAGGTACATTACAAACACCTGGAAAGAGAATGTGTGCAAATACAACCTCCTTTTTCAAATAAAAATGTAACGTTTTAGTTTAGATGTGTTAGAGCGATCTATTTAGTTCATCCCCCTGAATGTTCTTTCACCTCATCATCAAACACTTGTGAATATTTGTTTGTCTGCTTTATGACTCAGGAAACTGACCTTAGGGAGATTTCATCTCCCTGTGACCTCACACAGGGTCGTTTTGATGACAGCACAATTTTTAAAGGCACAGACATGGGAAATAATTAGTTGGAATGCTATGATATATTGCACTGAATATTTGCAGTGCAGTTCTCTATGTATATTGCACTGTATCTACCAAATATCCATTAAATATCTAAGCAAGTTGTATTGCAGTGATAATACTGTTATATTCAGCTTTGTTTTGGGAATTGTCCAGATATTAGTGTTTCATAAGTGCTTAGTGAACGCAGCAGCCAAAAAGGTCACTGCCAATTTGACGTATAGTTAGATGTAGCTAACTCTATAGTTAGATGTAGCTAACTTCAAGGGCAACAAAATTCTCCCACCTCGATCTTGTGGGCCCAATAGCCTACTGTAGCACTCATTTGTTGTTGGTGCCCTGCCAAGTCAAGTTTGCCACAGGAAAGTGGGTCATGTCAGGATTGATTTTCTGAAGCCTAATGTGGCGATTGTTTTTTGTAAAACATAAGGACATACTGACATTTTGCAAGCACACATTTGACAAAAATGCTTTTTAGACAAGAAATTGAAAACAAAACATTTCATAAGCAGATAAAGAGAAATAAAATGAAATGCTAATTTGTCTAATTTGGACATCGTCTTAACAGACTATTGTAGCAACTCAGTCTATGAGCTGTGCCCCAGTAAATGAAGAGTTCATACCTCTGTGCTCTAATCTGAGTAATGATGACGCATAATCCATCAGTGAAATATCCATGCCACTTAGCTACATGCCAACACAAGACTGTGTATCCATAATATTTAAGCAACATGTTGTATTTCTGATTATTTCTTCAGATTACTACTCTCACTGCCAGTCAACAGTATAATAGTATTTCAGGTCATGACATCAGTTTCAGTTTTGATATATGAAATATGTCATTGTCTGATTCTGTAATACATTACATGGGCAAGAATATTAGGTTGAAGTCTTAGAAACAGACATGCAAAATACACAAAATATTTTTATAACAAACCATATAAAGACAACTTACCCCAGGATGCTTCTTTAAAAGCTGATACGTTGTTCTAAGCATGATTATTTCCTCAAGATGACAACACCAAAGAATAGAAAATTCCACAGCAAGGACTTAAAAACAAACAAACCACTTGACCAGTGATTGTGAGTAATGAATACAGGATGGATGGAGCGAGCTGCACTCGTCTGTGGGGGCAATGCCGAGCCCTGTGTCTGGGACTTGTTGAAAGGCTTCCATGAGTCTGGAAGGGGGTCAGTGGGGTTTGGGAGGGAGGCTTATCTAATCCTCATAATCACATCTGGTCTCAGTGCCAGGCGAATGCACTCATAGTACAAAGCCAGCGAAGCTTTGCGCAAATAGTTGCAACTGTTGCAAATATAAGAATTAAGCAAGAATTTTGTGTTTCTTTTTTTGTCCAAGTGACATTTAGGTAAGCTGTCTATGTTGTCCAAAGTTATGTTGAATTAACACCAGTAGGAATGGCAAAGTTTGTGCATGTAAATCCCTAATTGAAGAGGACTGTCAACTGTATTTAGTAGTTGCTTTTCACACCTTTTTTGTTTCAGATTCATCTCTCTGACTTGTGCTGTGCAGAGATTCTTCTGCTAGTCCAGGCCTCCCTCTGGACATTGACCTATTGTCCAGAGCATAATCACAGAAATTGATTGTCCAATGGTGATGTGATTGCACATATCAACCTCCCAATGTTTCCACCAAAATACTGTGCTGCACGAAAACGGTCTATACCGATCTGTGGTCACTGTTAATTTGACCTTGGGCTCCAGTCCCCTGTGTCTACTTGGTCCTGTGTTCTCCTTGTCCCAGGTTTGTCTGAATTTGGCTTTTTGGTAATGATCTCACTGCCCACAGGAGTGAAATGTGACATTTCAGAACATGCATCTTTGATAGCTCAGAAGACCTAGATATGACTCTTATTACGCATATATGTAATTAATTACACATCTTTCTTTAAGATGTCCTAAGGAGAAACAGTCTGAGAAAATGAGAGACTTGAAAACTCTCGTCACCGACAATGTTTAATTAGCACTCTCCACAACAGAGTTGAACAGTTGTTCTTGTCATGGATTGGTCAATTTAAATCTTTCAAATCTACGCACAATACCAAAGTTGTGGCAAAAAAACAAAGTTGATTTCAGAGAGGTGGCTATTGAGCTATCTAAACATTTAGAAAAAAAAAACGAATGGCTGTGCTGAGATATCTCTTGTAATGCCATAGGAGACACTGTTATTACAGAAGTGTGAGAGGGAGATTTAGGCTCAACTGGCATGTTTAGTGTCATGTAATCTAACTGTTGTCTAGAAGAAACTAAGAAGATTAATCAGATCCCTCGTTTTAGCTTTAAATTATATTATGCTTCATTATGAGGGTTCAGAGATGGACACTGTATTGCATGACATTGTAATTACAGTGGTGATTGGTTATTTATTAAATCTGGTTTCTTTGTTTAATGAAAGAGTGTGTGAGGTTTGTGGTGACGAGGCTGGAATTGAGAAAAGTGTTCAATGCAGAGAACTGTAAAATGAAAGGCTTAAAATGAAAAAAAGTCAATACCGTCCCCTTTCATCCTCTACAATTGTTCTCTCAGAAGACTCTGCCCCATCATTCGTGCACGGAGTCAAGAGCCATGATATGATATTATTATCCAAATTTAGCGTGTTTTCACAATGTGCTTGAGTTGTCAGCAACGAGTGGCTTTAATGAGATTTCTTCTTCTAAGAATGGGTCTTCGCTGTGCCTTTTCCCAGCGCCGCCGAATCCCCGCGGTAACAGATGGGGTCATGACACGCGCTGTGCTCAGAGACGCATTACCCCAGACTCACGCGCGCTGCCTCCATAAATTTTCGAGAAGGCAGGTATTAGCTTAGCAGTGAAGATGTGCGTCCTGGGGCTCTTGGGTTTGCCTTACGTGTGTGTGTGTGTGTGAGTACAGCCGCTTGATTCAATGATAACCAGAAATTAAAACAACACTATGACCCGAACCCGTGCCCCCAGCGTGTATCACTGCTAGTAATGTATGGCCTGTTCTAATGCGCAAGCTCCCCATTGTTTTCCCTTTGGAGCCCATGCCATTGTCAGGGAACCTCTCACTGACTTTCTATAGCAGTGGCTGAAGTCTGTGGAAAGTATTCTGTGTTGGTGTCTTGGATGTTAGTGCTGGTTTAGCAACAAATTAGAGTGAATATTTGGGTAAGTTCCATTATAAAGATGCTCAACTTCGGCATTAGAGTATGATTTTTAGCCATTATGAAAACATCCACGGTGTTTTTGTGTAATGGTCTTCAGCACTAACACTACAGATGTTTCATACTCATTAAAACCAGCTAAGAACTAAATTTAGGGTGGAACAACAGCTTATTTATTCAACTGCTCAGTTCCCTCAAATTTTTGTCTTTCTTTCTTTCTTTCTTTCTTTCTTTCTTTTAACACAGGCTTCTTCATCAAATTTGATATTATGAGTAGTCCTTGTAAACTCCTTTAGTCAGTAATAGGCTCTTCACAGACAAATCATGACAGTTTGGCTTCAGCTCCTCACCTATGCTGATTGGAATGAGAGACACCCCCCCCCCCTCTCTGTCTCTCTGTATTTTTCTCTCACCTTCAGTCTCTTTCCCTCTTAGTCTCTAATTGAGTCGGACCCTTTCTCAGTACAGCAGAAGTATCGGCCTCGCCACACGTCAGCCGCTGTGTGTAGGAAGCTCAGTACCTCTCCAGGTGCTTATTTCGAATCAGTACTGACAGTTTCATGAATTTTGGAAGCAAGAGCGCAGAGGGAAAAGCAGACATGTTTGCCCTGTATATATCTCTGCCTAGACAGATGGAAGACAATTGTGTCTGTGTGTGTATGTGTGTGTGTGCGTGTTTGAGAGTCTACTGGTAAGCCCAAAGTTTCTTGGCTTTATCATTACAGAAAATTGTGTTTCCTGCAAGAAGTAACCTGTCTGTCTGTCTGCACACTTTTTTTGTCTTTTGTGTGGTGTTTGTTTATGCCAGTTTGTTATTGTTGAATTCTTAATAAGATCATGACTTCTCATTCTGACCACACATGGCTCTTGTAGGTTTGTGGACCTAGCCTGATCAGCAGACTTTTCCAATGTTATTTTTGTAGCGTTCCTTGGGTGGATGTGAGAGGGTGAGATGGCATGGATGACATGGTGGAGGGTAATGATAAGGCTATTAAAGAGAGAGAGAGAGAAGAAATGAATGAATGAATGAATGAATGAATGAATGAATGGGGAAAAAGTGGAAGAGATCGTTTTCTTAACTTTGTACCCTTGCCTAGTTTTAGTCATAATGCTTTATTATGTCATGCAGATAAAGAAAAATGTAGAAACATAGCATTAAGTTAGGCCTCTGTAGACCCCAACACAAAAAGACATTCATAAAATTATAGAATGAATAATATCAGAATATTAAAGGATATTGTTGCATTTTACTATCTAGAGTGATAATGAATTTCTCTTTTATTGCAAAATCCATAATGGAATTATCACAAGGTGTGATGAAGACATTTAGAAAAGTCGTTATTAAAGATTATTTGTTCTGCATGCTCTGCCTGTCTCTCGCTCCCTTCTCTATCCCTCTCTCTCCATCTCTCTCCCCATCTTTTCTACCTTTCCCTCTCTTTTTCATTTCTCTAGGTTATTAAGGGATGATGTTATGTGAGTGTGAATGAACACATTTTTTCCCCTCTCTCTGTGTGAGTGATGGTGTGTTTGTCAGAGTGGCTGTGATGCCACTCGCTGCCTTTTGTGGCTGCTATAATGGAATAGCCTAAGGGGCTCCCAAGCAATCTGATTGGAAATTAAAAATATATTGGTCCCGGCCTTACACATGTCTGCAGAGCACCATAATGCTTGCTGGAAAAAGGCAATGATTTTATGTATAACTACTGCATGTTTTACATTTGTTGTGTGTTTCTGTCATGTTTCACCTCCATGTTGTTTTAAAATACACTGCACATGAATGGAAATAAAATATGCAGGGAGAGAGAAACAGTGAGAGAGTTTGACAGCAGTTTTCTGGTTAGTGGAATTTTTGAGGTATATTTGAAAAACTTTATATTTCAAATAGAACATGTTAAGTTATATCCACCTAAATTGTAATATCAGTATAATACCATATTTTTATATCACTCAATTGGATGGCTGGGTGGGGGGGTGGGCAGTAGACACTTCAGCTGTTGTTTACCTGGCTGTTGGAGTTCAGAAAGGGAGAGGGGTCATGTGGGGCGCCTGCACCTCTTGCCCTGACCTGCACTCTGGCCACAACCTTGGCCTATTCTTCCCCCTTCATCCACATTCATGCAGACTCGCTGCTGCAGGCCAGGAAATTAAACCAGAGTGCTGCTGTTTAATGAACAATCATGGTGAATCAAAGCACTCCAGCCATTTATTATTCTGATATATTCTTGTATTGAACTCCATATTGTGCAGACATTTTTCATCTACCTTCAATCATGATACATTATGAATCTCAGCAAAGTAGAGTAACATAGTCTCATACTTCAGTTTGGCTAATAGTGGCTTGCCAATAGGTTTTAATCCTAAGTATAGCTGTACCATCACGGGTGCACACAGTGCATTACTAATTAATTCTACTCCACGTTACTAACATTTTTTCAAGAGAGAAACCTATATCTATGTGCTTGAGGCATCCACATTTAGTTTCATCAAGGAATCTTCAGGCCACATTGGAAAAGTCTGCTGATCAGGCTAGGTCCACAAACCTACAAGAGCCATTTGTGGTCAGAATGAGAAGTCATGATCTTATTAAGAATTCAACAATAACAAACTGGCATAAACAAACACCACACAAAAGACAAAAAAAGTGTGCAGACAGAAAGACAGGTTACTTCTTGCAGGAAACACAATTTTCTGTAATGATAAAGCCAAGAAACTTTGGGCTTACCAGTAGACTCTCAAACCTTGAAAAAAAAGGTATCCAAAGTATATGTCAAAAGGCTCTAAGTTGTTTTAGGATTGCGGCCTCGCGGCCAAGTGAAGACGGCTTTTTTCACAAAATGCACATGAGAAACCCCCTGATACTTCCACCAGTCACATGTCCATTTGGCCTCTGCTGGTCAGGAAAGTGTTGACTACAGATGTCGTTTAACAACACAGAGACCTGAGGAGTGATAGTTTGCCCGTGCCTGTGGTTACCAGGGATGAATAACCCCCCTCTTTGAGCACACACACACACACACACACACACACACACACACACACACACAGGAATAATGCTTAACGGGGAGAAAATGAATCGGCGTGGCGATATAAACCCATTAGCATTGTGTGGTGCTGTGCTGCGTGCGCGGTCAGCACCCTGGCTCTAGTTAGCGGCGGGCGAGCGGGTTGAGAAGGGGAGGCAGTTAAGTGGAAGGCCAGCTCAGCAGTGCTAGCCATGGCCATTAGTCTTCATTTTCACCCTGGACGTGCAACAGGGCCCCCACGTCTGAACGTACAAACTAAAATTTATTGAGCTGCCCCACACTGACTAATTGAAAGAAATTGTCTGTCTGTTTTTTTTCATTGTTTTTTTTTTCCCTTGGGGGTGGCGGTGGGGGTGTTTGTTTGAGAAGGTGGTGTGAGTTGAGACTCTGTGTGGCATGCTACTCCTAACTGAAGTTCAAATCCAGTGTGTGTCCTCAGTCTTGCAGATAAACATTCACTGGCATACAAATAGTGTTCAGGAAGTAGGCTTTCCATTGAATGGATGTATTTGTTGTTATTTTCTGGGGTGTTCAAGCTTTTTTGTTTTCTTTTCTTTAAATGGTAAATTGGCTTCTTGGCTTCCCTTCTTGGTTGTTGTTGGTGAAGCTTTTTGCCGCCACCTCCGGAAACATTAAAAAATTCCAAGCCATCTGGCAGCGACACATTCTGTTTTTTTTCTTTCACCTGCTTGCTAACAAGACTGTTGATGCTGTTAGCCTGTGCCCCCCTGCCAAATTAATCTCACTAGCTAGTCCTGCCAAGAACCATTGCCTAGCCAAGTCCTCCAGACCCAAGTAATCCACCCCTCTGACCATCCAGCTGCTCCACAATGGCATGACAGTGTCATAGACCTAGTGACAGTTTAACAGCCAGTACCAGGGTCTCTAGCTGTCACTGTTCGGAGGTCAGGTTCAGACCACTGTAAAACATTTCAGTTTGACAAGTATGATGAAGTATAAAGCGAAAGAAAAAAAACTTCTGTGGGTTTTCAAGTTTGTTTTTTGTTTGAAATTGTTTCCAGAGTGAACATTTGAGTGGGACTGGTGTGGGCGGCTTGAAACAGAGAATTTTCCGGGTGCCAAACTTTTCCATTAATGAAGGACTGAAAAACGGAAAACAGGAAGTAAGACAAAGTAAGAAGAAGATATTAACAGACATCTTAGTCAATCTCACTGCAGCTCTTGCACTCATCGCTTGTGTAGTCTCAGTGTTTCTGTAAACAACAAACACAGAGCACTGGTGATCTAACTCCTGATGGCCCTTTTTGATGTGTGACAGCGCAAATATTCTCACACTGAAAGGTGTCACAGACAGAGATGGATCACTCTTTCTTCCCATTGTCTCCTTGTGCACTTGGCCTCTCTCCTCCTCCTCCTCCTCCTCCTTTAGCACACACTCTGTATAATTGCCACATTCAACATTTAAAGTAAATCCTCCAGGAGAAGGAAAAAAGGAGGGGTGCGAGGCAGAATGAAAAATAAATAAATCCTCGCGTGAGACTGGCACACTCCCATTTAAAATAATAAGATGCGGCTGTTGGTAGTGCTGGATGTCTCCTCCACCACCACTAGCTACTCCACCCCACCTCACCCCACCCCACCTCACCTCACCCACTCCTCCATCCTCACAGCCCTGTAGCATTTCTGCCAGCTCCAGCTCAGTCTCTGATGAAGGGAGACAGCTGACAGCAATGCAAGGCTGACTCCACCATCAGGTGCCTCTGCTAAACTTAACTCAAACAAGAGAGAGAGAAAGGGAAAAGAGAGAGAAAAGAGATAGAGAGATGGAGAGAGAGAGAAATGAGAGGGGCAAAGGGTGAGAGAATGAAATGAAAGAGAATAAAGTGCAAGAGTGATTGGTAGAAGGGAAAGAAAAAGACAGGCAGACAGACAGATAGACAGGAAGGGGACAGCCTGACAGTCAGTGACAGATATTGAAAAATAAGCTTTGGATCATATTGAGACAAACTGCAGAGGCACAAGCATTACTTTTCACTAACTACATTAGCAGTGCACTGAAGACATGCAGAGAATCCATCCATTCTCCTCTGCATCCCACACCCCTACCCTCCAAAAGGCACTCGCCACATTTCCAACTTGGAGGACGCCCAGAAAGTGTCTTCAGGCAAGCTGAGATGTCCCGGACATTTGTAAACATGGCCACCAATTTAGATGGAAGACTGGACTGGCTTGACAGATTGCCTGTATACTGCCCCAAACCCACACTTCTTCTGGCCTGCTGAGAATGGGTTTCTGGGGAAGATCAGAAGGCCACCGCACACAAATGCACACACACACACACAAAATCAGAGGCCCCAACATGGCACTTCGCTTACCAACCAGCTTCCAGCCTGTAGCATCCTGAGTCCTGATGACTAGCCCTGACCCGTGAACTCTTGCTCAAGTTGAGCACAAGAAACCTGTGTCACACCTTGATATCTTTAGTTTTTTTATCACTCATGTGCACACACAAAAATTCTGTAAGACACACCTACACATATGTTCGCACGCGCGCACACATACACACACACACACACACACACACACACACAGCCGCAGCAGAACATACAGTCATGGTCAGGGCTAGTGCTGGCAGGCTCTCCGGCCGTGGGATCCTGTCACCAATTTGTTTGTAGCCATGGGGGACATGCAGGGGATTGAGAGGTGATGGCAGCACTGGGGCCTCCTCTTCCTGGCTAATGAGCCTCCACTGGGTGCCAGCTTGTCTCTCTCAATGCCCACCACCACCGCCACAGCTGCCGCCACCTCACCACTCGCCACTCACACCTGGCATTTCCACTACGCTTCAAAGGCTGGCCTCTGTTCTCCCCCACCACCACCTTCTCTCTCTCTCTCTCTCTCCTCTCTCACTCCTGGTAGAAATTATTCATCCTGTTCTCCAGCACAAGCTCGTGATCTGCAGGGAGGCATGAGATGAGCTGAACGTGTGCGTAGTGGCTGCCATGGTTGCTGCTGCTGCCTTGGTTGATCCATGGTGCTGGACAACGGAGAGGAGCGTGTGAAGCGCAAGAGAGCGAGAGAGATGGATAGAGAGAGAGAGAGAGAGAAAGAGAAAAAAAGCCTTTCTTGCTCCCACTGTCAACTCCTGAGGAGATCCAGGTTGGAGATGCTGAGCTGAGTGGCAATGGGAGTTGAGTGCTGGGATTGTTGTCCAAGATGGTTTTGCTGGGTGGCTTTTGGCAAGTGGAAAGCCATCAGTATGCACAGATGCAGATTCACAGCTCAGTTGACACATTCATTTTTATCAGCATACATTTTAGTTGATATCAGTTTCATTTTAATGGTATTGACCCAAACAGTGTGAAATGAGTTTGGATTGAAATTACTGCATTATCATACTTCAACAGACTCAGAAAAATATCAGCACCGTCTGTTAACAAATCACAGAAACTTGCATCAATTTAAATTTTCAAAATTCAGGTTTCAGGTCCTACTCTTTATATTCCTTTGAAAATAAGATTCTAATTCCATTTAATTAAATGATATTGGTCTGATATATTGTGATAGACTCTCCACATGCAACACACCCACCCGTCCAGTGAATGTCATGGCACAATTTTGCTTCAGAAGACATTTCTGCTGTAATTTGTCATGCATTTCAATATAAATATGATTTCCAGAACAGTTCATCCAGCATGATGTTATTTATGCATTTTCTGTTTTGGCTGGTTGGCACTGGCAAAAATAGCAGGAATTCACTGAACAACAGTGCCACCATGTGGTCAAAAAGGGATTTGAACAATCAGCTATTCCACTTCATAGTCGGTATGTTGTCTCCGATTTCAAAAGATATTCCAGTCAACACCTGGTCTGTTAATTAAATAACAGTGCTCCAGTGATAATTATTAACAAAACGTATTTTATGTAATGACTGCTGTATAGAATGAATATTATAGAATTTAAATGTTTAACTTATATAATTATATTATTATAAATAATTTTAAGTACAGAAATATATGACAAGAGGAAGAAGGATTGTGAACACACCATCAGTATAGCGCTATATATATATATATATTTTTTTTTTTTTTTTAATTCACGTACATATAGTTTAGAAACATTGCATCAAACACATTATGAATGTGCTTTTTAATAACCAAGTCCTGCAGTAATGATTCATTATTGCATTCAGTGTGGTACCGTTCACATCATAAATATGCAGGCCATCAAACTCGCTGGTAATGCCCTGACTGTCAAAACTGGATGACAATTTACTGACTCTAAACAAAACAAATCCACCACCACGAAAACATGTCTGGAGAGTGGAGACCAAAATATACTTTAAATGGAGATGTTGTTTGTTTCAAGTTTTAAAACATCTTTCAAAGGTCCTGTTGCATCCTATTCCTGTCCAAGGGTCAAAATATTTTTTTGACAGCTAATGTTACCCTCCAAATTAAATAGATTTTAGTTCTGCACTGAACGCTTTCATGAGTTACTAAGCAACCGTCCTTTTTCAGTAAGGTCCTCTTTTACCAAACAAACATTGACTAAAATTGAGTGGGCAGAGTCGGTCTCTGGAAGAGATTTGTATTTTTATTGGCTCAGTGCCATTCCATAGGCATCATGTCCTTAAAGTATCTTCATTAGAAAGATATAGCAAAAGAGAGAGGCTCAGGAAACTAAACAGAAACCAATTCATCTCCCTTTTAATAATTCTCTCCAAAAATGTTAAACAATCACTTCATTCACCAATAGCTTAAAAACTGAACTTCACAACAATATGTTTCACAAACTGATCTCTTCAACAGGATAAAATAAAAACTTTTTGTGTTTGTTTCATTCACAGAAGATAATTAAGGGACTTTGTGTGCTTATTCACACTGCATTATTCTCCAACCACACTAGGTCTGTTCTGTCACACAGTAGGGCTTTACAAAATCCCTGATATTAGTTGTTGGTCACACATCTATTGGCACATACAAAAAACAGATTGTAACCTATGTCAAACACATCGTCCTTCACCTGTGGAATGCACATGTGTTCACGATATGTTTCACTAACTTCAATGGCCTTGTTGCCCAGTGTCAGTTTCACATGGACATACCAAAATGAGTGTTTGTGTATCTGGGGCATGAATGCATGTAGGCTACTACTACCTGTACTGTAGAGACCAATGGGTACTCACAGCTAACTAAAACACAACACCTGCATATCAGCAACATGACTTAGTACTAAGAGAGTGAAAGTGATCACAGACTCGGCCAGAGTGTAAGCCCAGGCACAAAAACAGATCTACAACTCATCCTTCATGTAGAGGCTAGCTAATGTGTGTGTGTATGTATGAGTATGTGTGTGTGTGTGTGTGTGTGTGTGTCCATCTGTTGACTCCCTTGCTCTCAGTGAGAGGACGTGGGGGGCTTGAAGAGGCCAGTCTTTCGGAGGTATCTGACGATGAGCGGCACAGATACCAGCGTGATGCTGATACGCACAGGGGCGAAGAGCTTGTGCACGGCATAGGCCAGCACAAAGGTGCTCGTGCCCGCCGCCAGTTTGGACTGCACCAGCGACTCACTGAAGCCCACCTTGTACAGCACCACAGCCATGTCAATTCCACTGTAAGCACAAAGAACACGGTCATCAGTCAGAGTCAATTACTAAATCAAAATCATATTGTGTGCATTTATTATGCATACACTTTTACAACATATTTATAAATACTATAGATAAATGCTATAATAGAGCTTCAAAAATTACATTAAAATCAATAAATTATGCTCAGAGCTTGTTTGAATCTTATAAGACATAAATAGAACAATGCAGCAATCATGCAAACAGGTTATTTCAGGTGTATTTCATCTCTAAATGTCAGTGTTGCATGTCTCGACACAGCAGACAAAATGCAAGATTCAAACACCAGGGGGCATCATTCTTCATCTGCGGTTTCAGAAGTGTTAAGTGATTTGAGAGTTCATAAAATCCAAAGGCCCTGCTTTGCATTTGTTTCCATAGATTCAGTTTAAAAGATAAAAACGCAAATCATGCATTCTTAAGGCACCTTTATGAATTTCAGGAGAGGCAAAAAAATTGCATATCAATGAAAAACATCTCACCTGGAACTATAACTATATATATATATATATATATTTAACTTCAGTGGTAGGGCAGTGGTAGCATTGCGGTTAAGGAACATGGCTAGCGTACAAGTAGCCCTAAAAAAGTTGTGGGTTTGTATCCCAGTTGCCACCGTTGTGCCCTTGAGCAAGGAACTTAAGCCCAAGTTGCTCTAGGGGAGACTGGCCCTGATAACTGATTGCATTGGATAAGAGTCTGCTAAATGCATAAATGTAATGTAAATGTAAAGATAACTAATGAGAACAATATTTTTGTCCACACTGATCTCAACAATATTGTTGCATAAGTCATTGTCATTATAGTTTGCGGTGTGGATGTTGTCATTCAGAGCGATAGAGCGATATTTATTGGTCGTTATAGTTATCATTCTTGGTGAATGGCCCTTTAGATGGAATATTGTGCTTCCGTTTTGAGCAGTGCTGTAGTCTAGTTTGCTGTGGTGGGTATACTGTGATGGTATACTGCATACTGCCCCTCCTCCCAAAAAAAGAATTAAATAAATAATACACATGGCCTATATAAATACAATGTCAATCTTAGCCACAATTTCAATACATTCCATCCACCACACAGAGAGCAATAAGGAATATGTGGATGTTGGATAGCCTGTAACAAATTTGACTAGGCCTATTCTCTGCTTTCGAGTGGTCTTTTCATTTCACCCTACAGTGAAGAAAAAAAAAATTGCTCTTACTACTCCTCTATGGGTGTGTAAATTAGGGGATCATAACAGGCCTACTGATGAAAAGTACACAGTGCACTTAGCAATGAAACCATAAGAAAGCTAGCGCTTAGAGGTCTAGCATTTGCCTTGGGAAAAAATGCAAATTATGGTGCAGATGAGAGAGCAGTGGATGATAGGCAGTTCATTTTCACGTGGAACAGTGCTTTTTAGGTGGTACAGTGTATACCTGTATGTCACTTAGATAGCTTTACACACTTTACAGCTCTGGTTCTGAGGACCAACAACATTATGGCATTAAAGGTGGCATTCCTTTGAAGCAGGACTAATCCCCCATGATATCCGTGTGCTTACTGGAGAAACATGACACTGTCCATGCTGAGCTCACAGTAATCACCCTTTCTACTGTGACAGCAGCTTAGTTCAGCTAAACAATTCCTTCTAAACAATTCCTTCTCCAACCTTACCCAGAAGAAGGGACAGGTATCCCCCTTTCTCTGGATCAAGATTAAGCTGGGCTCTGCAAAGAGTCCTCAGACCTGTTCATGTTATCGGGCTGGCATTGCTGATGTTGGCTATATGCCCTTACACAGGAAGCAGCATAGTTCAGCTTGGAAAGTTGGTAACTCCTTCTAACCCTTGCTCATCCTGTTAGAGTTCACTGGTATGCGAAGAATGAAAGCACACTGTAAAAGGCCACGAACAGAGACGACAGACTGTCTGAGTAAAGTCCATTCTTTGGTTCTTTTGGTTTAAAGCTTTAGTAATGTCTTTCTTTGTCAACAATAAAGATCATACACTGACATCACAGCGTAAATATCACAGCAATCAGCTCAGATCCAAGGGAGTCGGAAGAAAATGTCAAATGAGTGTTGAAAAATGTTTTCATGTTGCAGGATTTTGCATGGGCAATAGGTGGACCTTGAGGATTCCCCATTTCCCACAAGTGGGAAATGGTAGAAAAAAACAAGTCAGAGAACCACTGGTCTACTGCAAGACACGTCTCACACAACATGACCTACCTGGACACGGCAAGGTAGAAAATGCCCAGAGACATGAGCGAGATGGCGACATGGAAAGAGACTCCGACGGCACCGTACTCCTTGAAGACTTTCTTCAGCTGCTGGGTCTTGCTGGGCTTGCCACCGTCCTCCTCCTGCTGGGGCTCGGGGTCTGGCCCCTGGGAAGCTTGGCTGGGCGGTG
The DNA here is from genome assembly GCA_027481765.1 of Tenualosa thibaudeaui. Classification (NCBI taxonomy): domain Eukaryota; kingdom Metazoa; phylum Chordata; class Actinopteri; order Clupeiformes; family Clupeidae; genus Tenualosa; species Tenualosa thibaudeaui. The sequence continues at coordinate 5,940,573 of JAIFZK010000003.1, forward strand.
GCGTGGACAACTCCGGCTTCTGCAGGAGGAATTAGTTGCAGCCACATGCATCCACACAGACACACACACACATACGCACACACACACATACAAGATGCTGAAGTCATCACGATGACCAAGCCTTCACAGTGGTTGCTTAGTAAACAATAGTGGTTGCTTGCAGATTTAGAGGAACTGTTTTCTTTCTTCTTTTTTTCCTTCTGAGCAAAGCAGTGGACTGCTTAATGCTCTGTCTGCTTTCTCGCTTGCTTGCTCAACACAAACTCACACAAGGGAAAACTTATTGTTTTTGTTTTTTTTCTGTCAGGGATTTTTTTTTTGCTGATTACAGTGATTTTCTGCAAACAAAATAGCCAAGATTTTTTGGCACAAGCAGACGCACTGGGGGAAACTGTTAGGGTGTACTCTCATCAGGAACGAGTGGATCACAAGATGGGGACAGAGGTTACAGTGGTTTTTCTTTTCCCCTGTAGAAAAATATACAACAGCACAGCAAAAACTTGCATTACTCCATAGCTACATGTTGATTCAGAGATGAGAGTGGGTCGTGACCCAGTGCTTAAGGGTCATTCAGTCTGTGTGGTTTTATCATGCTTATGTATGTGTTGTGTGTATACTAGTGATTGTGTGTGTGTGTTTGCGAGTGTTGGGAAACCACAGCTGATGAGAAAAAGCAATGCGTTATTCATGTAATCCTGTCCTGCGGGTGGATGACTGTACTGCTGACAGCATGTTGTGCGTGGGGGACATGCGTGTGTGTGTGTGTGTGTGTGTGTGTGTGTGTGTGTGTGTGTTGGGGCACTGATTGCCCCTTTGTCTCAGTGACAGCAAGCTGACCTCACAGCACGCTCCCAAAAGCCTGCTTTCATCCCCATCCCACACACAGGAATATATCAAGAATGCTGTATGTTTGTGTGTGTGTGCATATGTGTATGTAGGCTATGTGCTGCCAAGCTGACATGATGGATTTACCCTCCACCTAAAGGTGTCAGAATTGCACACCCAGTGATAGTGTCCAAGGGAAAGAGTGTGTGTCTGTAGCCCAGACCAGTACATAAAACTGTAACTGCACCAGAATAGCAGGGCAAGCTATTATACTGCTTTAAAAGGGAAAAAAACACACACACACAGACACACACATTGATTTGTGCATCATAGTGAGGATAGAGTATCATGTACCATTTCCTTAAATGTTTCCAATTAAAGCTTTAAAATCAAAGATCATGACTTTCTTTCAAAAGTGTGAAACAAAATAGCCTGTTGTCACAGTATCTAATTAATTCTTGTTGAGGCATTTGTTAGAGACGGGTGGAAAAAAGAACCATCTTATATGCCTGGTGCATCTGCATTGACTGTTAGTCAGCACACTTATCATCCAGTCCCATTTATCTTGTCTGAGCACAACAGAATACCGCCTCCCACCCTCTCGCTGATGAAAACACTGAGCGGACAGTCCGGGCTACACCCATCATCATGTGCAAATGCCTGCTCTGCTGAACAAGTATATTAGTAAAACATAAACAAACAACATGCAAACACGCTGCTGGTGGCTACACGTCTGACTAGTACAGACAACAACAAAAATAAACATCCTTAAACTTCCTACTTCTAAGGTTAGCATGGCCTTAGCCATAGTTGTTAGCTTAGTTAGGGGGCAGGGAGGGTCTTTTTCCCAAAAACCAATCAGGATTCAAGGAATGCTCTGATGCATTAGTAACAGCATGAAATAACAAGGGAGCTGCCATTCTAATTTTAGGTCAGTCTTAAGATGCCCGTCACTCCCTCTCCAACTCGGGGGGGTACACAACATGCTAGGGTGAGGAATCTCTCTTGCTAAAATGGGGAGGGGGGTACAGTGACCAGCATGAGGTTTCCCCTTCTGCATTTGATGTGGATGCCTCATCTACAGCTATGAAAACAAACTCATGAGGTCAGACTTCTTTGGACTATTAGAACAACAGGAAGAGAGGGCAAGGGAGAGAGAAAGCGAGTGAAAGGTTGCTTTGGTGACGTAGTCAGGCTACCTCTCTGATGGACAAACAATGGACAAAGAGCCTTGTGGGTGGTTAAAAAAAAAGGGGACCACTCAACAGCATCTCAGACTGGGAGCAGCCCTGAGGGCGGGAGAGGTCACGTGTGTGTGTGTGTGTTTTGTGTGTATGTGTGCTTAAAGGTGGGTGGAACGTGCCAGAGAGTGTGCAGAGAACAGTGAGGCTAGTGTGAGTTGTTATAATCATATTATAAGATCTTAGACCTGCACAAATTAAAATGTATTCCTCTCGCTCTGATTTCAGTTCCAGTTCAGTGTTTGTTAGTCTTACCACTACTTTGTATCTCTCTGTCTGGCTCTAACATTGCAACCTGATTGGCAAGCCCCTCAGAATGGCTAATTGAATACCTAAATAAACAACCTAATGTCTTAAGGACAATGCCTATGGATAGAAATGCATTAAGTTACAAACTACAAACAAATAGCCTGATTATGACAATTTTAGACTGCATTTGGGGCAAAAGGCATGTGGAGCCAAGACTATCTGTCGACTATCTCCAAAGCATCTACTGTTTGTCAAGCTGGGTGGGGTGACTGTATGCCAAGATAAAGAGCATGCCATGCATTCTGTTGCATAGTAGGGAAACCAACACAAAATGTAGGCTAGTTTTGTATGTTAAAGTGTCACAAAAGACCAAACTAAATGCACAATAAACCTTTAAGGCTCTCTCTCTCTTACACGGCTCCAGTGTAAAAAAAAAGATGAACTAGTTCATTCAACAGGTACTACTGTCATCAAAGACTCTAAAGCGCTTCATGCTAACACTGTGTAAATATTTAGACATCATGCCATCACAGCTTTTACAACCTCGGGACTGTTCTTCTGTTTGAGTAAGAGTGAATGGGAGTGTGATTGTGTTGTTTAATTGTGGTTGCTAATCCTCTTAACATGGGACAATATAGGCCACGTTAAGACTTTGATCACCGTCTCTGTGTGCTTGACGTTAAGACCTGTTTTTTGCAGACTTTAAAGACTTGGCCTACTTGCAATATAAATCAAGGTCCATCTGCTTTAATTGTAGACTACTGGTAACATTAAGGCATTACGTAAACATGAGTCGGCATTATTCAGTTCTATTTTCGAGGAGAGGAATAATGAATGCTGACTCTTTCCCTAGTTAATTTGCGCAAAGGCAAATGCCACAATCATGAATTTAACAACGAAGTTCCTATTTGCACACTACATTGTTTAAAACACAACTATTCTAGCAATTGTTTTCAGCAACTTCTGAAAACAACACAAAAATAGCCTAAAACATAACTTTGACTCCAGTAGTTCAAAATCCATTGTCAACGCTTTCCCGGGGATCTGCGAACGCTCTCTGGGTTGACTGACCCAACTAACCCAGTGTGATGATAGACATGTTTATGCAAGACAGGCGAGAAACAGCGCTATAAGACAAGCTAAACGGCAAAGTAAAATGTATGCTGCTGCACCTATATGTTTATCTGTATGGATGTGCAATGTATAGATCCAGCCGTGTAAAACTGTGATGTAGTCAGCACACCAGTTGACTCGATAGTGTAACATTACCGCCGAATCGCTGCGTCACAAGGCAATTGCTAATTAGCTAGCTGGCTAACTAGAAATACTCTGCCAATCACTTACTTCGTATGTAACAATAAAGCTTAACAAATAAGTTAATCATATAATTTCACCTCTTTTGAATTTGCAGCTGTGTGCTCCTCGACACCGATGTCACGCTTCGGCTGAGCTGCCGTAGATGTGGCAGTCCTCATCGGCACAATCGTGGGAAGCCAAATTGCACGGACTTTAGCGCGTGATGAAAACAAAAAGGATTCCAATCCGCTCAATGTAAATATCGTGGCATTGCCACAGAAGGGATACGAAAGAGGAGAACTGCATTTGATATTACTAAAGGAACCTAGTGCGACGTCTGAAATATAAGCCTTCTCCGGATGACTCGGTTGTCCTATTTCCACCGTGGAAAAGTCTCTGAAGATATTTGTGTTCTCTTGTCCTCCACTCATTTGTGGATAAGAAACACGCGGTGTAACGTTATTGTAGGCATATCCACTACAGACTCTGAATGTGCATAACGGTAACGTTATCGTAGTAACGTTACTGTTGCGTAACGAACAGGTAAGGTTAATGCACCCTAACCTTAATCTGTTCGCTCTAACTTGAACAGAGTTCAGACTCTGGGCTGAAAAAGTCGCTGCCGACAGCTTTATTACCCGGCAAAGTAGCATTATTTATATATGACCTCCGCTGCCCGGATGTCCTCTTCGTTGTGCATAAATGTCTCTCTCTTGATGCTAACGACAGCTAATCATATTCAGCTAACTTCATAGTGCTCCGGTTTCCACCACGCACATTTGCGAATGTGTGGTTATCGAATGCCTGGCAAATAGGACACGCCTCCACCAATAACGCGCACGCACAACCAAAACAAATATCTTAAAGGCAACAATGCAGACTGTGTACAGTTTAAACAATCATCTTACAATAGGCTAATTGTGGATGACCCGCCCGCTGCAGATTTCATGTGATCTTCAACATTTGTCTCAAATCCCTGGTTTGTTGTGGCCACAGCTGCTGCCATGCACTTCGTCTCACTTCACACGGTAACTCGGCAGACATTTGCCACAGATCTAGGCCAAGGCCTCCCGTTTGGGAGTCTTCAAATAAAACAATGATCACTGTAGGTTCTGCTCGTGCTGTTGGGGAGTATTCGTCATAGCATATACAATCAGCACAGCAGTGGGCTGTCTCGTGTTCAATATTTATAGTGGGAATTGGGGAACGTGTAACACGAGAGCCCGGACACAGCCTAACCTGGGTCCAGAGTTCAGTAACGCATGGGATATGGAAATGATAGCCTTGCACAGCAAATGACCTCTTCATCATGTCATCATGAGGTTGTAAGGTGCCTCTCAGTGCCAGCAGGCTTTTCCCAGATGAGACAGATGTGACTGTTTTTGTCAGAAACTCTCACTGTATGAACTGAATTTTTTTTATTTTCATGCGTCGACTGAAAATTTGAAGGTGTTTGAACTGACACAGTTGCTTGGTCCTTTTCTATAAGAGCATGCAGTGAGTCTGTAAGATCGCTTGCATACTGGCCTAGCACGTGTAGCCTGTATAAAAATATATACAGGAAGTTGTGGTGCAAACTCTGTGCATCATACAGAAGTGTTAAAAATGATGCATGGCCCAATATTTGCCATGAAAACAGGCAGGAACATATTTATACAGTCTGGGAATAGTTCTTGGTTGATTAACGTATCCCCCCGCCACAAACCTGCCTGTGGAATTCACACGTACTTAGGGGTAGAGGCTGGCAGTTGGCCATGCAAAACAACCTGCTGCTAAGCATGGTATTGCAGATTGAGACCTATGCTCTCTTTTGCAGCAGTCATCCTCAACTGTAAGATAAGACCTCACGTCAGTAGTTAATGTGAGAAAGGACACCAGGGAAGTGTTAGCCATTTAACCAAGGTGTTTCTTGAATGGAGGCATCAAAGCACATTTAATGACATGTTACTGTGCTGTTTAATGCTTTTTTAGTAGAAAAGATGTCACGAAGAAAGCCTCAACCCTCAATTTAATTGAATATTTTACACTGATGTAGACATGCTTTTTCATCAGCTTTCAAGAAAGAAAAAAAAATCAAAGCGAGACGAGATTCATTCCTTTGGCAATGGAATCCTGGGAAATATAAATGCACAAAAATGACAGCGATGCCATCTGTGACCACTGCTGAGTTTTTTGGCATGTGACCCAATCCTCTTACTGTGGCCTTTACAAAGACCTCAGACAAGGAACCACGACAGAACGGCCATGCTTCCATTGTAGCTCAGCTTCAATGCCAGCTGAGCCAGAAAATCCATATGAGTCTGTCAAACCAGCATCAGTGTTCTGTAAACGACACAGCATTATCATATCATTTATCTTCTCTTACTGATAGCATCATACAGCATATTGTGAAGCAGGCAAGCAACTCTGTAATCATCCATATGGTGTCAGATGAACTGTCATTAGCACGGCAGGTGTTGTGCTTCTGCATGGTGACGATAAGAAGATTGGGCAGTTTTCTCTGCTATCTGCCAGATTTCTCCACGGCTGTCACAAGCCTTGTCTCTTCTCTTTTTCTCCCATTTTTCTCCCGTGCACAGCAGGTCAGACACACACACACACACACCCCTAACACACATGGATCTATTTATATACCTTTGCTTTCAGTCTTTCATGTTTGAGTGGTGTGGAAATTATTATCATAAAGAATATAGTACTCTAGTATACACAATATTAACCTGAGAGTGTAATGCTTATACTGACTTATGAAAGAAGGGTGGTTTGCAACATCTTAATGGTAGCCCAGAAGGCTGAAACATTCCAGGCAGAGAAAGGGGGAAAGAGAGTAGAAAAACAGACAAGATTTAGTTCAGGAATGTGCTTTGGAGCCTGGGACGCCTAGGACTGGGTAGATTCCATACATGTATTGTGCATGAGAGACCTCAGTTTGTGTGGGTACCATGACATGTTGAAGAATGATTATACATTGGGTGGACATCATGATATGTGGCAGTGACGGAGATCCGCTGTTCAGTGGATGTTGTTCAAATGAGAACCATGATAGGAATAGATGCTCTACACATGAGAACCATGGTATAGATGGGTCCTAATTAGATGAAGGGAATGTAAATCATAGAGATAATAGTCCATGTAAGAAGGCCCAATGTAAGGAAGTACATGTCAGCCAATATAAGAAGCATATATCAAAATAGGAGCCTAATGTAAGGAAACACACGTCAGACTGAAACGGCCAGCAAGAATGATAGTTTTTTTAATAACCGGATGGGTGAGGAATTCCACCAATATGAACAGGACCGAGGCCTCTTGCATTAATTAATATGACGCAGGTAGGGGAGGCCTCTAGGTGATTCTAGCAACTTAAGATTAGATGTTTTGGTGGGGACAGTCAGACTTGATCAACTCTCACGGGAAAACGGTCTCCTCTCTGCAGCAGATCTCCTTCAGACTGCTCAGCACTTATACTTTGGGGCAATTGTCTCTTGTATACTTTGCTGGTATTGTGAATAAAGTCTTCGTCAACAATTCTACTTCAACAGTGAGTTCTTGGTTTGGACCAAGTGTATTGGGTGGGTCAGAATATTGATTTGTGGGTTTTGCAAGAATCAAGGTGGTTTTCCACAACAGTGGGGGAACAAATACATTGCATGCTGGTCATTCTGATTCTTCTTCACAATGATATACTGTGAGCAACAGCTATCAGATAGAAAAGGGCAAGCATAGTTAAGGGAGTTGGCTAAGTCCTTTATCCATTTATCCAGTCATGAGGGATTACAGAAATTAATTCCAACCAGAATTGGATTGATGGTGTAGTCCATGAAAAAGAGTAATCTTTGTCGCTACATTAAACCAATTAGCAAAACAACCAAAAGAAGAAGCGAGAAAATCGTCAAATCAAATCAGCCTTGGCCACTGGAGCAGGGAGAAGTATGTTGCGCGGAACTGCTGGACAATGTACAAACCCAAAGAAAATATAAGAGGAAGAAAGCTGGTTAAGCATATCCTGTTTTGCCAGCTAACCTGGGGTGCATGAAGAGAGGCACGGCGAAGCTAAGACCCCCCAATCTGGTGCTCATCTCTGGGAAACCAACTGGGGCCAGTGACCCGCTGCCTGAACACTCACTCAGGGCATTGTGGCAGGGGCTCAGTAAGGGGCTGCCCTGGCTCGGAGCCACATCCTTCCCAAGTGAGGAGCTCCAGAGCGGGCGTCTGTGCCAGCTGGCCTAGGCTGAATGCACTCAACAGAGCCTAAGGATGGAGGCTAGCAAAGGCACAATGAGTGGGGCAGCACCATAAAGACTGGGGGTTAATGCTGTTCAATCATCATGTGATTCAGCGGCCCATTGTCAGTGTGTCTGTATGTAAGTCAGTGTGCGCGGCTTCACTGCCAGCTTGCATTCAAGGCCCTGTTAAGGCCCTCATTTATAAGGGACATATTTGCTCTGTCATGTGATTGAGATGCACTTGGTCAGCTGTTATGGGAGGTTTGCCACCACTACCACATCATGCGCACAGGCAACAATAACAAAAAAGAAGTAGATAGACCAGTTACCAGAGCCTTTTTAATGATCACTTCTCTAATCTAAAACCACACAGCGTCACCGCTCACCACCAGAAAACACACAGTCTTTAACAAACCTCTGTCCCAGTGGTTATGACCCAGATTGACACTGAAAGTGTATAGACCGTAAAGTAGGTGACCTTGCTGACCTCAAGGCCCCCCATCACTTGTATGTGTGTGTGAGTGTGTGTGCCTACTCCAAAAGAGGTCAGTGAATGGAGCACAGAATGTCCGCCAAGAGCTGCCACAATGACAGCTGCTCAGCAAAGGGCTCTTCATCTCCTCAGAGACATGGCTGCCATAGAGGCACACAGGAATGGAGCCTGGAGGAATGAAGCTAGCTGATCTTTAGTGTGTGACTCAGGCTAGAAACCAATAGCATGAAGGCTCTCTTCATTAGCAACTTATTGCACCACAATAGAACAGAACCAGTGACCTGTATGGTTTTTAAACAGATAAAAATGACAGTCAACAGAGGTCTTCAGCACTGTTCAAACACCAACCAGGTAATGACTGAGGTCTTGTTTATTAACCAAGGTTAATACATTGATTTTGCAAAACTTCTTCACATCAGGTTAAGACAAGGGAGAGGGCTACACATGCAAATGCCTTTCAGTTTTACATTTCCATGAAATCATGTTGTCATTATGATTCATCAAGTAATGTTAGTGCAGTTAATACATGGGTAGGGTTAATATACAGACATGCTCAGTCTCATCTGTCAACTCATGTTCATGTAATTGCAGGTAAACATCCATCATGTCACCTGCATTTTGCTGAGTCACTTTCACACCAGCAGGCTGTCAAACTGGAAAATCCAATTCACAGTTGCAGTCACTCTCCGTGGCAATACGCTAAATTAAATGTTTATTGTTTTGTCTTTTTGCAAGGAAAGATGGTGATATTGGATGATAGTGGATTATTTAACCTCAAATCATGTGATCTAAGATATGAATGGTGTTTTAAAAGACAGCAGAAAAAACAGCAGAAGAAAAATTGAGCAAAATATACAATTTATTCAAAATATGTTAATACAACAATCAGTATTTTCCAGTAATTACAAAATCAGTAGTTTTAATAGTCTTTTTCCCTTAATAGTAACCTCTGATCCATGACTGCAGACAAACATTATTTTGTATTTTTGTTTCAGTATTCACACACATATAACAGACAGTGAACAGTTGTCTCTAAAGGTGGAAGAAAAACATTTGTGGCTTGCTAGTCCTGACACACCCCTCCTCAAGTTTGTCTGTCTTGATTCTTATATCTTGTGGAATTTACTGGTCTGAACAACATTATACTACAATAAGTATTCTTTTAGCTACAGTATGGATAGGAAAGATAAGGTCAGACTTCAGCGTCAAGGCTTCTGAGTCTCTGGAGAAGAAAACAGCCACAATTTGTTTCCAACATATTGACACATGTAGCAAACTTACTGACTTCCTCTCTGTGCAGCAAATAGCTATGCTTCGACAACCTTCTGTACTTGAGGTCACTGTGCCACAAGTCAGAGCAGGCCCTTCCCCCCTCCCACAGTCAATAAGGGAACATTTTCTTAACACCTGCACAATAACACTGACACGTCATCCAGGAGTCAGAGCAGAAATACCAAGGGAAACATACAAATATATTTACATAACTTTTACATGTTTTGACACTATACACAGGAGATTCAGTAGAAGTGGAGGGGATGAGTGGACTGGGGTGGTGACACGAGGAGGGAAGAGGACAGAGGCGTTTGTGGAATAAAAAGATAAATGAACCAAGTGGATAGCAAGCTCACCTGCTACATCGCCCCCGTCCCCCCGCCCCATCCCTCCCTCGTCACTCATCAGGAAGACTCTTTGGCACCCAAAGAAGAGAGTGAGGGAGAGAAACCAGGATCAGTCAGTCAGTCAGTCAAACAAAAAACACTGACACAGTATTGCTGTTTACTACCTCTGTATATGGTAAAGGGTTATATTTTCAACTTTCCTCAGTAGGCATAGTCATACAAATAGAGAGATATATATCGAGGTCAGGTGAGTCTTGATTTCATAAATACTTCATGAGACCATTGAAAACATGGCAATGTGAGTCACTGTGGGTGAATGTTGAGTCTCACGGAGGTCAAATGACCAAAGTGGTGGGAACTACACATCAGTTGCTCCACTTAGCTAATCTGCTTGCCTCAGTCTCTCTGGCACAGCAGATAAGCTCAATACAGATATGCATGAACACACACACTCACACACACACATACATACATTCTCACACACAGCCGGTTCCTGCTAGTCACAGATCAGAGAGCCAGTGTTTATAAAGTGCATAGTCCTGACGATCCTCTAAACGATCTCAATACTGCTCTCTAGCTTTCTCTCTGTCTGAACCTTCTGGACTGCATGCTAAAAAAAAAAAATCAACCTCTTATGTAAAAAATGCTAATAATTCCTTCAGGGAAGCCTTGAAATATTCTGAAATATGGGACAAGTTCATTCTCCAACTATTGCATTCATACGCTTACAAAATTCTCAACAGAACAAGACAATAAATATACCAAATCTTTCTATAGTACAGTAGCATCTATACACAGTTAAATATAAATAACATAATCTCACTGTACAAAAATGCTTCGTAACACATCTCCTGCATAAATTAAAATGTGGCAACAGCAGAATCAATATCAGTCATATTAAACGGGCTTGTTGCTTGGTCTAACCAATCCATGGTTCCACATGCCACCTGTTTTTAAACCACTATACTGGCTTTGAAATGACACGTATAAGAAAACAAGTGACAACACTGATGTTGACAAACGCTGGCTAATTTGTATGTACGTTTTTTTTTTTCTTTGACAAGAGCACACATGGCAGAAACAGTGGTTGTATGGTTAAATCCCTTTTTTTCCTGGAAAGAAAAAAAGCACTTTCAGGGCAACTCAGGGTCTCCTGTTCTGACTGGGTTGTTGTTATTGAAGTTGTTCCGCAAAACAGGATAAGTAACAAATAACTATAGGCTAATTAGCAAAACCAACTGAATACTGTTCCTCTCTCTCCTGCCTAATCAGAAATCTTGCTTTGTGGAACAACCTGTCACATGCATTTAAGCACTATTTTGTGATATGTAGAATATAATACGGGATCAGCAACCATAAGCAATATGGTGTCAGAATTGGCAAAAACAATATGGTATGCACAGGGACTGACCACACAAGGAGAAGTTTTTTTCCCTTTTGGTGGGTGTGCAAAAGTCTCCTTCACTTGGTGTGAAGTGTTGGGTGAAGCTCTGTGTCAGTCGTGGCCGTCTCTGCTAGTCAGAACAGTGAGTGTCAGAGTGTCTCACATCAGTTCAAGATCTCCCCTTCTCAGACTCTTTTTTTATTTCTTTTCTTTTCATTTCATTGTTCTTTTCTTCTTCCTTCCTACATGTCAGTCTTCTCCATACACCATGGGGCTTCTCCATGTTCCTGTTGGGGAAGGTCTTCCAACACTGTGAACCCACCAGAAGGTGGAACTAGAGAACAGGGTGGGGGGAAAAGATAAAGCACTCAAATCCGTCTCCAGGTTCCCAATGGCTGTTCTCCTCTCCGGTGTCCAGCTCTGGTGTCCTTCCAGAGGGACACCCTGCACAGTGCTGCTGCTGCTGCTACTTCGCTCCTTTCCACCTGTAGTGTGGCCCCCAGTGGACACACATACACACACTCACACTCGCCCTAGCCTCGCTCACACCTACGAGATGCAGCAACAGCTGTGCCCTTTGACCTGCTCCTCCTCGATAGGTTGCTTGAACTTGAGGAGGGGCGGGTCGCCACTGGCCGGCGTGAAGTAGACGGCACTGCCATTGGACGACACCAGAGGCATGCGGGAGTCTTCAGGGCTGTTGCCGCCACCACCAGCGCTGCCGCCACCCCCGAGCGAGCTGTCCAATGAGCCGGCCGAGCCGTTACCCAAGTGCCCATTGAGCAGCGGGTGGTTGAGGAGCTTGGCGGCCGCCCGCTGCTTCTTGAGCTCCGACAACGTCTGGGCACGCTCCCGGGCGGGCCACGCCTCTTCGCTGGGCGAGGATGAGGGCGGCACTGGTGCCGCCGCAGGCCGGGGAGGGTCCGGGCCAGTTGGGGGCTCGCCATTGGACGGAGGGTGGGCCGGCGTGGAGGTGGTGGTGGAGATGCAGCCATTTTGCTTGCCACCATCCCTCCTCTGTGGCCTGCCCTTAGCCTGGGGAGAGGAAACAGATTCAGCAAAACTCACAATCTAAGGCCTTAAAGTCAGGGGCGGTCCTAGCTTGTTTGGTGCTCTGGGCAAACAACCCCTCTGGTTTCTTTTAATGACTTTATTAACATCCTAAGAGCGGATGTACCCATACCACAGCTTCTGGAAGATAATGAAGCAAAATCAAGTAACCCACAATTAAATGTGTTATTTACTACTCTGGGGGTGGCATGGTTTACAAAAAAACATTTTTTCACACTGAATATTTCGTCTCAAGTCAAACAATGATGCAGTCACATACCAACAGTTTTCCACCCTGTACTTACTGAATGGCTATTTTCCTGCTCGAACTCCTTCTCTCTCTCCTCCTCCTCCTCCCTCCCTCCCCTCCACACAATGGCCTCCGTCTCGTACTCTTTGCGGCACAGGTTGTGCCGGTCAGACAGACTAGCTCTCCTCACCACTTTACTGCACACACACACAAACAAAAAAATGTACAGGAAGTAATTAGGCCAAACCTGTTACACTTGATATTGCCTATGACCAATAATTACCTAAACAAACATGCACAGTGCATTATTTCACAACATTTTTACAGGATTAAGTGACTAATGTGCTGTAGCTCAGCTTTGCCATTTACCCCAATGTCTGATCCATCACTGCAATTACAGTTTTTCACCACAAGAGTGCAGTGATAACTCACTAAAGAAATTCATGACTTAGCAGTTACAATGCAAGCCAATACACAGCAATATGTGTCTTCAGATGGCAAATATGAGGCTTAGAAGGGAGAGTATGCTATTCTACTCTTTTAGAAGGTCACAAGTTACTATGTAAAGAATACAAGTGATTTCACAGGTTATAAACGGTCTAAACAACATTGTCAAGTACCGTTGAAATGCTAATATTAAATAACCATGTTTGTGGAAATAAGCCATCACATTCAGTTTTAGTTGAGGCAAGATGTTTTTAAGTTGGAATGGAATAGCGCTGGAAGCATTTCCATAACCACTTCCCTGTAATAGCACAGCTTTGCCATCAGGGTTAGCATTTTGCTTGTGTGCCATTCTAAAACCCAACCAGCAGATGGCAGTACATACCCACGGCTGCCTGCACTGGACGTCCGCCTGCACAGGGAGGTTTTGTGCTTCAACTGAGACTTCATGATGATGTCGTGCTTGTGCTTCAGATCCAGCAGGACAGCCCTGAACTCCTCATCCTCACACAAGTCTAAGGTCAGTGTGTGTGTGTGAGAGAGAGAGAGAGATAGAGAGAGAGAACAAAACAATGACTTATACTTATAAACTTATACTTCCCCACAACGTTGACAACAATAACATTGTCCAGTGGCTTGGAGCGAGTCAGAGAGGTAGTAAGTAATTTACCTATGGGCGTTTCATCTAAGTAGGTCTTGGCATTGAGGCTGGCCCCGTGAGACACCAGCAGCTCTGCCACCTGCATCTGCAGATAAAAAAAGGAGATGCCACGCTGAAGGGCAGCTGAAGTCTGCATCACCAAACACTGCACACGGGCCAAGGCTGATCAATGGGCCTGTGTGCATACTCCTTACTCAGAAACTACTCAGCTTGATGAGAAAGTATACAATGCATGCATTTTGCAGTGTGTGTGTGTGTGCGCGCACACACGAGTCTATATATGTGGGAAGGAAGAAAGCAAGCTGATTATGGTTTTCTTATATGTGATCAGAGCACAAAAACCTCACATGACTCCATTGTTGTTTTGAGTCTGAATGAAAATGTCTGTGTGTTGTGGGATACAGAGAAAATGTATGTAAATTCAATTGCATTGGGCCATGCGTTCTTCTTTGTACCTAGCCCGTATTATACGCTAGCCATTGTATGTAGTCCTGCCTAGCATAATGTTATTATTCGTCTGTCCACACTGGGCATGTGCATGCCCACACAACTTACCTGGCCCCAGCAGGCAGCGGCGTGGAGGGGCTGCCAGCCGTCAGAGTCCCGCAGGTCTGACCGCGCACCGCCCTCCAGCAGCAGCTCCGCGGCCTGGGCGTAGCCATTGGCTGCTGCAATGTGGAGCTGGGGGACCGAGCAGAGAAAGCAACATGAGGTGAGGTCCAAGCGTGACAGGCTACGACCTTCTGAAGGCAGAAGAATGCTTCAGAAACTGGCTAGCCTTAAGGCATTCAGTTCATTGAGAGTCTAATGAGACTATGGGAGCAATTAGCACATAGATTGGTGCTTTTGTTGCAAACAGGACATAGCACCTGGCTATTTTCAATCAGGCATTACCAACAGGACCAGCATAATACCACAGATCAGTGGAGAGAGCGATAATTAGAAAATAACTTTAACAGTTCATGTCAGCAGTAGTAGCTCAAGGGATTATTTTTTTTCTGAAATTTGGACCTCTTAACTGTTGGTACACAAATGATTAGTCTATGAGTCAGCCGCTGCAAAAATGAATTGGTGTCATGTAGCGTGGGTCTCAAGTCATGCTGTGCTAATCACCAGTCAGGGTAGGGACCTGCGCTACTCTGTCAAGCCAGGATCATCCACTCAGCCTCCCCCCCATTACCTGCCTCGATGGTCGACACAGAGGTCAAAGAGAGGTAACCACCTTAAGCCACCCGTGTCCAGGGTTAAGTCACAGTCTACTTAAGATTAGGACGAAACTTTCACAAGACGCGTTCTTGCGCATTAAATCATGTACTTCACACCATTAATGGGTTTTGGCACCACCTCATCCCTGTGTTGGGGTCAAGTGGTGATTAAAAGAACCAGCAAAGGCCTCTTTGTTTTAAACGGTGCAGTCTAGCTCCACTACATTCGGATGGCCTTGAGAATGAGATAATACCATGCACTGAGCTGGAGGACAGAGGGAAAGTAAGTAAAGTTGCAAACCCTAAGCATGAAAACATAAAAAATTCAAACAAACAAACAAAAAAACAACAACCAAACCAAAACTCCACATGGTAAAAAAGGTATTTGCGTAAAGTGTTTACGAGAGGAATGAAAACAGACCCTTCATTTCTCAATGCTCACTTTAATCTGCACCTGACCATGGCCAAGATGTTTACATGCTCTGGTATGCAACCTTCCATGGTGCCTCATCAAGAGCAAATATACAAAGAAGATCCATGACTGCAAGGTGAAAATGAAATTTTCAAAGCAGCTGGAGGCTTAGGAGGGCAGACAGCCTTGTGTTGATTGCTACTGAAGAAATGCAAGCAGACGCCTGCTGGCTCCTTTTTATGTAAATAGCTTTCTAGATGCCTCTTGGTACTAGTTTAAATGCACATTAAAAAGGCAATGTATGTGTGAATTAAATTAAGAGAATGACACAGACCTAATTTGCACCTGTGTGTGTATTGTCTGTTACCAATGGTATGAAACTAATAAAATTTTAATGCATCTTAATATTTGTAGTGGAATACAATCCCCATCTAAAGAAACCCAGCAGGCATATTTAATATGAATGCTTAATTATTTCAAAGTAGTGTCAAAGCTAAGGATGCTTGACCTAAGTATTTATTAAAGGGTTTCTTGTGTCTCTTCACTAAAGGTCAAACCTTCTATAATACAGTACATCAGTGAGTGGAGTAGCCACATGCACGCCTGAGCATGAAGTGAACATTTCAAATGACTTTATTTGTGCTCAGGCTTCGGTTCAAAGCTTAACATGGTTTTTTTTGGTGCTGAGGCAGGGCAGCACAATGCGTGTTTCCTGGCCCTAATCCAATTGGGTTTTCATTTTTTGTGTTTTACAGTGTGCTGCAAATCCTTGTCAGAGGAACATTTTAATATAGCACAAATCCCATAAAGCAGGAAATTGGGCAAGAAAATGTGTTTAATCAAGTTTGGAGAGCTGGTGTGTCAGGAACTGGTGCCTGGGTCATGCCAGCTGATATTAATAAATATGACTGACTGTCTCTGTGTGTGTGTGTGTGTGTGTGTGTGTGTGTGTGTGTGTGTGTGTGTGTGTGTGTGTGTGTGTGTGTTCTTCCTTCTCTGCCTACCAGTGTTGCTCCCTGGGAGTCGTGCTGGTTCACATCCTCGCCACCTCGCAGAAGGTTCTGGATGTCCCCCAGCATCTTTCTCTCCACTGATGCCCGTGTCTCATTGATCATCTCCTGGGTGATGCCTGTCAAACAGACAGAGATCAAACAGGACAGCTGTCACTCAATTCCACAGACCCACCTGTTGCCCCGTCCAATAATAGTGCCCCTCACAAAACCACAGGGCACGTCAGTGGAAGCCATAAATACCAAGCGCAGCAGTCTGACAGAGGGTGAAAGAAACCAAAGAATTGCAAAACTAAACTGTGTAAATTAACCATCAGTATAGCTCAGTATAGATCAGTATCACAAAACCTTGCCCAGTGGCCAAATGTTAGAGTGACATTTACAAACATCAAAAAAAGAGAGAAAAAGAGAACAGAATTTTTTCAAATGATACAACCATGAGTTAAGTGTAAAAAAAAGACAAAACAAAACAAAAAAAAGATTACCAGTATACACCTGAAATGAAAAACACGTCTGAGTGATCACTTTCTGACTGGGGCCAGACAGACAGGGAGCACATCTGCTTCCCTTAAGCGCAGTGATCCTCTGTGTGCACTTTATCCCCACGGGCCTCACAGCCAAATTTGGGGACAATTAGTTAAGTCCACCGGGCTGTCAACCAAGCCAGCTCACTCTCGCCCTGTTCCTGGAACCCAGACTTGGATTTCCTGCCTGTGTCTGGGCCCTGCTCTAATTTTCCCTCAAATTGCACTGCCTGAGTGATTGTGTTTGTGATTTTGTGTGTGTGCACCGTGCGAGAGCGTGCACGTATGAGAGCATGCGTGTGTGTGTGTACATTTCTACCTGCTGATCAGTTTGTTTGTGTGTGTATGTGCGTGTGCGCATGTGAATTTATTACCAAACATCTCTGTGCGTGAATATACGAACACCCTTTTACCCCCACCCCTCCCCCCACCTGCAATTTCAACTCCTAAAGACATTTCAACGTGAGGCATCAGGCACGCCTGGATGTGGTAATTATCTTAATCCCACCTCTCCACTCACCTGCCTATTCATCCCCGAGCCCTGCCAAACCCTAACCCCATCTCATCATCCCCACCAGCCCTTCATCTCTGGCACCTCTCTGTGGTTCCTAAGCCCAGTTAGTCTCCCTGGATCCCCTTTCCCCTTCTCTCAACACACACACAGACACACACACAGGGATATTGCTTTATTGTCTGTGTGGAGATATCCCACCAGCGCAGAAGCTCACGGCAGCGATAGCGCTCATGCTCTTTTTTCAAAGGCTCCCGGCAGCGCATCAATCAAAAGAGCACAGGTATCCGGTATGTGTGTTTGTGTGTAGGGTGTAAAGGGGTGGTGGGTGATAGCTGCTGTTGCTATGGAGACAATGAGGTGCTAAGGAGAGAGAGAAGGACATCTCACCTCGGTTGGCCATGGCGGTCTCAATAATGTCCAGAGTGGGATCGTCCTCGCACAGATCGTAGGGCATGTTGCCATCCGAGTTGACAGCTAACAGGTCGGCTCCACTGTGGGCAGTGGGAGTGGGCAAGGCAATAATGAAACAGCTGAGATTAACCATTGGCTTTTACAGCCTGCAGGTCACACACAGTTGTATGTACACACATACATTACACATATGCACACATTACATTACACATATGCACGCACACACACACACATAGCACAGGTAATGCACACATAGACCGTCACACACACAGGTAATATGAATGCTTACACAGAGACAACAGACTGTCAAACGTATGTTGACAGGCATGCGTACTTGTTTGCACACACACATGCATGCATGCACACACACGCACACACACACACACACACACACACACACACACACACACACACACGCTTACTGTTGGATGAGGATCTTAACCAGGCCAGCGTGACCACAGGTGGCAGCCGCATGTAGTGGCGTCCACAGCTCATTATCCTGGGCATTCACGTTAGCACCACGGTCCAGCAAGATCTTCACCATCTCCTCATAGTTATCTATACAGCACTGAGACAGACAGACAGACAGACAGACAGACAGACAGGCAGGAAGATCACATTAATGCAAATGTAAATAGAGCTTCACCAAAGGAGTAAGACAAAAGAGAAGATTCCTACCAATAAATAAAAAGAGTTCACCATCCAATATCCTCATTCAGGCAGATCTGCTTGGACACATTTTAGCACTGTACCAGATCAGAGACTGGCAGTGCTGCACTTCAGTAACCATTAAAATTTCACACCAGCTCTTGCACAGCAAGAGAACGGAGAGAAAGCAAGCAAAGTGTCCCCTAGCCCCAGAGCCTGCTCTGATCCCAGCCCTGCTACTAACTGGTCCCTGAGAGAGACACCAGTTATGTCTGCGCACACACAACCTGGACAGTCAGGGCCAATGACACAGGCCTTTATAGGGCCACAACAAGGAAATGAAAGGGAGTGGTGGCCTTTTAAACACCCAAAACACATACAGAGTGTAAATACATAGGAGTATTAGACAAATCCATCCCGCTGACCTTGCACAGAGCGCACACACACATGCATATACACACACACAAACCAAACATGAAATATGGAAACACACACACACACGTCGATATATATGGATATATAGTCCCACTCTGACACACACACACACACACACACACACACACACACACGTGTGCCCAGACACACCCACACACACAAACCAAACAAATGCAAAAAAAAAATGGAAAAACAAAAAATGTATTTTCCAGGCAGCAGGGCGTGAACAGTGGGTGGAGGGATTTTCCCGTGCCGCACGCAGCATGATGCCACCCCCACCCCCTCTCTCTTTTTCTCTTGTAATCTGTGAGCTGATCAGGTCTTTTCGGAGCCACGTAATCACACGGGGCCCATGGGGTCAAGAATGGCATGAGAGTCAACGACAGCTGGCGGATAAGGTCTGCGCTAGGGTGCACTCCGGAAAAAAAACACGAAACACCACCACTGGGGATGTGGCCTTCCCTGAGCTTCTCCACTGTGCAGCATTGGACGTGAGAGAGCGGAGTGTGTGTGTGTGTGTGTGTGTGTGTGTGTGTGTGTATGCGTGTGCTTGTGTATACATGTGTAAGTGTGTGGTGGTGTGCTAACTATGTGCCAAGCACAGGTGAGTGTGTAAGTGTGTGTGTGAGATTAAAGGGCTTCCTCCTGGAACGGTCAAAACTCTGCACACTTACTATGTTGCTGCTGTTTATTTCTGTTCAGTGCTTCATCCTTTTTCTCTGTCAGCCAAGGAAGGCCCACAATAGAACATACTCCTCATACACAAAACACGCGCACATACACACAGACACAAAGACCGACACACACACAAACATACACAAATACATGCACAACTCAATCACACATATATGCACACACACACTTGTTCTTCATACAAACAAGCACACACATAAGTACACACACATACACACACACACACACACACAATCAAAAGCACAAGCAAACAGAAATGCAAACTCACTCATAAACACAAACGCAAAACACACACACAAACACACGGTCAGAGTAAGCACTCACTAGATGAGTAAGGCCAATCTTAGAGTGACACAGAGTGCAGCTTGAATCAGATAATGTGTGTATGAGAGCAGAATGTGTAATTAAGTGACAGCTTAGGGTCTGGGTGAGACACACTTCACTAAGAGAGGGGCAGGATACGTAAATACTTCAACCGAAACGTCACAACTCTGCACTGATACTAGGAACCCACAGTTAAAGAGGACGCAGCACGGAACTGCTTTTAGAGCATGCGTGTTAAAGAGTTTTATAATGAAGGTTAATGACTGCTGACTGCAAACTGTTATTTCTGTGGCCCCGATTTCAAAAGTGCTTTTAAACTGCATTGGTAAACACATCTGAGAGGTAATTAGTGATGCATAATGGAAAGGCTTTTGTTGCTTGCCTGGATGACCCATGACAGGCTTCAATTTACGACACGCTTAGACACACACGCTGGCCCAGGCTTTTTTTCTTTTTTCTAAATCAAGATATCATTCCACCAATCACTCACACACACACACACACACACACACACACACCTACTTCCTATTCCCCTGTACTCCACACACATCAGAACTCAAAGCACCCACATCACCCCTCTTCTCCATAATCCTCTCTCTCTTAGTCATCCCCCCCCATCTAGCCCTCTCCAACTCCTGCCACAGAAAGACAATGACATAAAGGAGGCCATAATGCTCGTCTTTCATAACCCCCATATGCTGAGCCATAGAGCAGGGCTGCACAACAGTGCTTGGCGGAGAGGCAGACCACGTCCCCATGGAGGGCAGATAACAACACCAGCAGTGTTTCAGCGTTTCTGACGCCTGATAGCGGCTCGGAGGGAAAGGGAAAAGCTGGAGGTGGAGGGAAGTTGGAATGGAGAGAGAGAGAGAGATAGAAAGAGAGGGGGGGGAATGATGAACGAGAAAATGAATGGCCTGCTGGGAAAGCTCGTAAAAATAGCGAGTGAGAGAGATGATTGTTTTTTTTTTCAGAAGTGAAAAAAGTGTATTGCTTCTGCTTTTGTGTTCACTTTAGGGAAGTTGTCAGGACGTTTTTGTGAACAATGTGGTTTGCTAGCGTGTGTGTGTGCGTGTGCGTGTGAGTAAAAGGGTTGGCAGTGCTGATTCACCGGAGAGATTGTGGTAATAACCCAGACCAATCCCCGGCAGGGCCTGTGGTTCCAGGTAATGTGCAGGTGGGGATGACATACCCTGGGTCTGGGGCTGGTGAGGAAGGCCTGAAGGGAGGTGTGGGCTCTGGAGCTGTGGCCTAATACAGCTCAACTTGGCTGGTCTCGTGACGGGGCTGTCTTCAGGGCAGGCAGTGGACTGTGACGGTGGCTACGAAATGAATGTCGCCTGGGCTTTGCTAGCCCACTGCCCTCTGAGGCTCCTTCAGGAGGAAGGCGTGCATGACTGAGTGATCTGAATTCTGTGTGTGTGTGTGTGTATGTGCATGCACATCTACATATTCAGAAAAATGCTTGCCCACGCATTACATATTCGTACACAATGCACAATGCCGTAGCCTCATGAAGAAACAACTACGGAAAACTAATGCAATGTCCCAGACTGACATCTCCACTGGCCATAAAACGCCCGCATCTGCAAGGCTGTTCTCTCTGTGTGAGAGCCTTGCCTTGATAACAGAGTGGTGACTGTAGACAGCTGTGGGAATCCATGGTGAACACACATTAATAATGCCGTAGATGAAGTCAGTGTGTCAGAGGCTAATTGTCCCCCGGCCTATCGGGAGGACTCCCTCCTGAATGCTAACAAGCACAAGCACTTATAATGAGGTCTGAGCTGCACACACTCTGTGTGTGTGTGTGTGTGTGTGTGTGTGTGTGTGTGTGTCGGACCAGGGCAAACATGGACCACCATACTGATGGCAAATTCCTGTTTGGTCAGAAAAAAACATACCTTTGTGTGTGTAAGGCATCCCTATGAAGATCGGTGATTGCAAAAAAACTTGCAAACACCATTAGCATCTTTGGTACTGATAAAAGCATATCATGCTAACTCTATTTTGTCAATATCATCATTTTTCCAGGCTTTTTTCCATCTTGGACCACAGAACAAACTGCATGGCCTGGGTGGTTATGGGGATAATAGGTATGTTTACTTCCTTTACACAGAATGACCACTGACCATCTGCCTTACAATGGAGTTGCCTACAAAATCAAATCCGTTATATTTGTTTTAAGCATTAAAGCATTAGGTGTCTAGCCTGGTTGGTCCCAGGTGGAATTGCTAGCAAACTGAATTTAGCTTTTGCAGGTCCATCTGGAGGCAAGCCCAGTGTTGCCTATTTCCGGACTACCAAAATTCCCTGCAACCAATCACAGCAATTGCTTCACAACCAATCACAGCATCGGTGGGCTTTATATATTGACAGAACATTGTGCTCAGCATAATCAATCATGGTGTCAGCATTCAACCATTTGGACGTGTCATTCACTTCCTTTGAACTGAGAAAATATCTGCATTTAACACCATTGTTCACAAGAAAGATGTGTTTGCTGTGCTTCTGAAAAGCTTTGGTAAGAGTTTAATGTACTGGTAACCAATATAACTAAATGGAAAGTGAATGAGTGGACTTCAAACCATCTCACAATCTCAACTGAGATTTGGATTTGCCCAGACTATTAGGTATCCTTACTGCAGTGCACTGGGCAAATTGTGAATAATCCCTCTGCTAATCCAGGTGCTCTAATCCAGGTACAGTATGCATGTACTGTACTGTACTTCAATAGCACATGTTATCACTACACCAAAACCAGGAAACCAGGTCCATCTCCAACCACATTATGCATGTATGAATGTGTGATTAGATGTGATGTGATTAGATGTGATTAATAGGAAACTAATGGCTGTCTATTGAATATCTTAATGGCTGTCTACTGTGTACTTAATCATATCTTAGACAGCCATAATACTCAGTACTAAGTAGCGACAGTGTTCATTTGTCTTATTTGGAGCTTCATCCACACATAGGTGGACAGGTTCATTTTCTGCAACCACTAATCAGTAAAAAAAAATGGGAAAAAACGAGAGACAGAGAGACAGCTTGATAGACAAAAAGTCCCAAGATGCCCCTGTCCTTTTTTTTGACTGGCATGGATGAGACACATAGAAAATGGACACATCACCAAAAACCGACCGCCACCTCAATTTAGCTCCTGACAAGGCCCAGCCTCTCATGTCAGCTGGCCAGCAATCACAGGCCTTTCAGCAAACATTAACCCGACAGCCTGCTGAGACAGGAAGGGATCACAGACAGACAGATGAAAGAGACATGAAAGAACTGATGGAAAGAAAGGAAAGAAAGAAAGAAAGAAAGGCATTTAGAGTTAGAGAAGACACTGATGGGCAAAGCCAGGTGAGAGACAAAGATGAATGTTCGCGTCCAGAGGTGTGTGACAGTCTGATGATGGCCCTCACTGCCAAGCCTCAGCCGTGGCACAACTCCATCCTCCCGTGCCCAGCACTCAGCCTGCACCTCCCTGGGCTGCCTCACCTAGCCTCGCCTTGCAGCCATAACGCTGATTGGGAAATGCATTTAAGTGTGAACCGTTCCCAAAGGCGCCCTTAATTCCAGCTCTGATTCAATATTATTTTTCCATTTCACGCCAAGCGCTGGCAATTCACAGCCTGGAGGAAGGGAGCCAAAGGGAAGGTGTATGTGTGTGTGTGTGTGTGAGGAACAAAAAGAAACAGAATTTTGCCAGGAGGGTGGCAATATTGCAGCCCAGTGTGACTTAACTGCCAGTTCTCTTCGCGTAGTGTGAGCATCAGTCCAGCCAACATCGGATAAGCCACCACACAGACGCTTATTCTCATGCACCAGCGCGGACGAAATAAAAATGTGTGGACTTAGCAGTCATCAGGCCAGCGTTTACAAACAAACAACACAATCTCATCTTACATAACACAACAAATAACCCCCCTAAAACTCATATATCTCTAAAACCATGACCCCCCCCCCCCAAAACAAAGCTCAAGAGCAATCGAAGCTGAAGCCACAGCTCCGCAGATACAGACAGAAGAGGCTCATGGGTAATGGCTCACTGTAGTAGCAACCCACTCTATGGGGTAATCAGGGAAGTTGCGTGGAGTTCTCTGCTGTTCATTGAGCGACCAAACAGCTCTAAATCTGTGTGTATAAGCCTGCCACTCACTGCTGCAGGGAGGGGGGAGGGAGGGAGGGAGGGAGGGAGAGGGCACTGGATTAGCCCATCTGGTGGCGCAGGGGTGAGGCTGAGGGCTGAAGGTCAATCTGTTTTTCCTGGCTCGCTTTTTCGACCCACGCCTCAGCTCTGCCCTGACCGGCACCCATCTCTGCTTCACAGTCCAGCCCCGTGCTGGCCCCTCGCTGGCCCTGCGCTACATGAGGATGAGACCTTCATACTGGAATTAAATCTGCATCAAGAGGCTTTTGTCTCAAGAGCACAAACAAAAGCCTTTTACTTTTTTGGGTACTGTTTAGTTTTATAGATAGACCCAGCAGGCATTAATCACCTTAGCGCCAACTTAACACTTTGACCAGGTCACACACACTACTTTTTGCGATCACTTGGTCAATTGCCTAATGATTAGGATCACTGGGCGCAAGGAACTGGGTCACTTCAGGTAATGAACTCGACAGAACTGCTTAAAGGAAGAGGAACAGGAACCTTCCAGAATCCTTAAACATGTCAACACAGACCATGGCGATCAAACTCAACTGGCAGGAATAGCAAAAGAGAAGAGCGAAAGCCCTGGTATGCAGTTGGTTTCACAATCCATCTCCCCTGACTGGTTGACAAGCAGACAGGGACAAGTGACAGATCACAGTGCAACTTGCTGGTCATTCCACTCAAACTGCTTACCCAGGTGGTTTGGGATACATCTCACCTCATATCTTTGGCAGTGTCAATGCTAACGGGTCCCTGACAAGCAGACACCCATAGGCAGCAACAAACTCTAACAGGACACTTTCGAGATGTATGATCAGACACAAGTTTAAACAGGCAATCAGTGTCAGCTTCCCACTTGTGATCAAACAACCCAAGTTGACACATTTTAAGAATAAAAAAAAAATGTCATGGCTTGAGTGCGTGTGTGATTCTGTCCTTGCAGGTGGAAACGTGTGGCTTTTTGTTGGGACTGTGAGTTCTTTACCTGGTGTAGAGCAGTGAGTCCATCTTCGTTGCAGAGGTCAGGGCTGACGTTATTCTTCAGTAGGTATCGCACTGCAAAAGAGAAGAGCAGAGAGGCTTGGTTAAGCCACAGGCAGTGCTGCATACATGCAATGCTGTTTGACACGTGAGCTTGATGCATACCGACAAACCACATCTGCAAAATCAAAAAAAAAAAGGGAACGAATGATGTAACAAGCATGATGGTCAGTGAAAGAAAGCTGAGTGAGTTAGTTATGTCCGGTACTGTAGTGAGGCTGTGTGTGTGTGTGTGTGTGTGTGGGGAGGGGGGGGTGTGCTAAATAAAAATACAAAAACAGGAAACAATGAAAGCAAATAAATCATGAGGGATCTGACGTGGGGCGCCACGCACACACACACACACACACACACACACACACACACACACACACACACACACACACACAGACGCATTGCCCACATTTCCCCCGGGTGCCATGACTGCAGCTTGACTCTGCAGCAGATACACCCCTGCCTGCCTGAGCTGTCCCACACCACATGGGGTCACCCGCCGTTTCATAACACCTTAATTATGTGCTGAAAATGTGCTGGCATTTTTACTGCGTCCTTGCATGTTGTGTATCTATGTGTGATTGAGTGTGTTGGAGTATTGGTCTGCTTTGTTTTGTGTGTATGTGTATTACTATGTGTATACTGCACCTTGTTTTTGTGTGTGTATGGGAAAGCATGTGGTCGGTGTGTGTGTTTGTGACGCACTGCAGCTATACCAATGGGGTAAGTTGCACACACACGGTGGTTGATGCCAGGCAGATTGGACTGCCACTGGTTGCTCTGAGCTGTTGCTGTTGTTGGCTGGTTATTTTTTTTTCATCCACATCATTATCTCTCGTTCTGGCAGCTTCTCCTTGAGCAGCAATTATTAGCAAAAGCGAGGGCTCAGAATTGACTGGGAAAGTACCCACAGAGAATAGTGTGTGTGTGTGTGTGTGTGTGTGTGTGTGTGTGTGTGTGTGCATTTCCTTTGTTCCATTTCCATTCTGGCTGTATAGCAGTTATATAGTGTCATGAGAAAAAGCATGTGTATGGGTATGCAAGGATTTGTTTTTCCTGTACAAGCGTTTGTGTGTTTGTGTGTGTGTGTATGTATGTGTGTGTGTGTGTGTGTGTGTGTGTGTGTGTGTTTGGTTGGCTGCCCACTCCTAACAGAGGCATAATTACTTGGGTGTCTTGGTCAGTGCAACACAGGACACCAAAGATTTGGGCCTGTAATCAACAGCAGGAATGTAATCTTCACATCAATACAGATGTCCTTGTTTACCAGTGCCCACCCTCTCCACACACACACACACACTCATACACACACACACACACACACACACAGAGAGAGAGAGAGAGAGAGAGAATGAAACTAGCAACAGTCTCTTTTCCATTTCCTTCTCTCCATCTTCTCTCATTTTCTCTTCTCCCATCCCTCTATCAGTGGGACAGAACTCCCTCCCTCCGCAGTGATGGCCATCACACACACACCCACCCTCTGTCCACACACACACACGCACACACACACACACACACACAGAGCACTGGCTGCATCAAGCGGCAGCTGATTACAGAGATGGCACCGAGCCCTGTGAGGAGGGGCACTGCGCACTATTGTGTGCCAAGGGGCAACTACGGACAAAGCCCCTCTGTGAACCCCCAGGCACAGTTCTTGCTCTCTCCCGCTCTCTCTCTCCCTCTTCCTTCATCCCTTTCTTCTTCTTTCCCTCTCTCTTTTTCTCCACCGAACGCCTCATCAGAGTGAGCGTGGTGAAAACAAAGACGAGTGTGAGAGACTCTTCCTGTTTCCTCTCCTCGGGGAGAATGGAATCTACCTGTCTCTGTCCCACTCAGACACAGCAGCAGCACACTCCCCCTGGCAGACACTGGGGCTGGGGGCTAGGACTGCATGAACCAGAACAAGGGCACTTGAAGTGAAGGGCAGACGGATAGAGAGAGGCAGGCTGGGAATACTGGCCTTTCCCTGGGAATTCTAAAAAAGAGGGGGAGAGAGGGGGAGGGAGGGGGAGAGAGGAGGAGAGAGGAGGAGAGAGGGGGAGAGAGGGGGAGAGATGGGGAGAGAGGAGAAGAGAGGGGGAGAGAGGAGGAGAGAGGGGGAGAGGAGGAGAGAGGAGGAGGAGAGAGGAGGAGGAGAGAGGGGGAGAGAGGAGGAGAGAGGGGGAGAGAGGGGGAGAGAGGAGGAGAGAGGGGGAGAGAGGGGGAGAGAGGGGGAGAGGAGGAGAGAGGAGGAGGAGAGAGGAGAGAGAGAGGGGGAGAGAGGAGGAGAGAGGGGGAGAGAGAGGAGGAGAGAGGAGAGAGGAGGAGAGAGGGGGAGAGGAGGAGAGAGGAGGAGAGAGGAGGAGGAGAGAGGGGGAGAGAGGAGGAGAGAGGGGGAGAGAGGAGGAGAGAGGAGGAGAGAGGGGGAGAAAGGGGAAGAGAGGAGGAGAGAGGAGGAGAGAGGGGGAGCTGCCGCCGCTGGCTGCCTCTGCCACCCCACTTCACTCTGTGCCACCCTGTGATTTATCGCCATTAATGCCACCCTGCCTCCGCCGGAGCTGGATCAGCGGGCACAGATGTTCTTTGTCAGCACCATGCTCTGTGACGCTAAACATACACACACACACACACACACACACACACACACACACACACACACACACACACACACACACACAGTGACACACACAGAAACAAATGCAGACAGCGACTTAAGTGTGTCTACATATGCATGCACATTATCAAGCAGTTTATAGAGAGACTGACAAATTCATGCAGGTGCATGCACAGGGCACACAAATATTATTTTTCCCTGACACAAGCATACAAACGCACACACACACACACATTTACAGACACACACACACACACGCACACACACACACACACACACACAAACACCCCCCTAATTTAATTTCCAATTCAGCACGCCTGTTCCTCTCCTGCACAAGAACAATTGTCCAGCCTCGGTGATTTGACTGTGCCTCTGGCAGAGGGAGCGAGCGCAAAATCACCCACAGACACCTGGCTAATAGCTTACGGCTGAAACATCAGGCGGCATGGGCTGCATCCTGCCCTCCTCTCCCCATCCCCTTCCCTTGCCAGCACCACCAGCGCCAACACCCAAAACAACACGGCCCCCAAAGCCCTGGTGCCAAATGCCAGGCATACAAATCAGAGCAGCTCAGTGCATGCTGGGATGGATGGGGATGGTTCTAGAGGAGAGGATGAGGATGAGGAGAGGAGAGGATGAAAATAACTGAGAGAGAGAGAGAATAGCTTGTAGGGTATCTACACTGGCAACGATGAGATGCTGACTGGCTGGTTGACTAATGCTTGCAAACACATATCTGCCAGAGCATCCATAAGTGCAAGCCCACACAGCAACACACTGAAAGTGTGTGTGTGTCTCTGTGTGTGTGTGTGTGGGTATAAACACAATGAGTTAGAGACAGACTCAGAAAGAGACTGTCTCTATCTCCTAAAAAAGGCAACCATTTCCCATACATAAGCACACACCAGGTACAAAAACACACTATATACCTTAATATAATTTCACAGAAACCTGCATGACGAAAGTCAAAAATCAAACACATTTAAAAGCTGATTTTTGATTAAACTAAGGTCTAAAAATAATATTTTCATTCAGTTAGGCCATTCTCCACTAATATATTACAGTTCCAGATAGACAAGAGGGGTGAGGGAGAGAGAAAGAGAGAGAGAGAGAGAGAGAGACTCTGCTGTTTTTAATGAGAGGGCTCTTCACAGTCCAGGTCCTCTCCCAAAGATTCTCCCACTCCACTGAGAGCCTTTAATCAGTCATGGACTGTGTATGCTTACAAACACACATGCACACACACACACACACACACACATTATGAGATGTGTTTGTATACATGCACATATCCAAATAAATATATACACTCCTAGCCTCATTTAAACAAACACTCTCAGATACATAACACTACCTGAAATACACTCACACACAAACACACACACACACACACAAATACAGTATTCAAATGTACACACATATCCCCCTTAACTAATTTTCTCTGTGGCGTTAGATATTCCAAGAGACGACAGTTAATGTCTCCTCCCCTTCCCCCACCCGACCTAATCCCATTGATTGAGGCAAACAGCTTCATTGGGGCTAATTATAGATTATCCTGCCTGCCTGAAACAGATGCATCAGTTCCATATGCTGGGTCCTGGGCAGGAAGTGCATCAAGTGACACGCATGCCACACGGCACAGCACAGCACATTAAGAGTGAGAGGGCCCCGCTCAGCCTTTAGACACACTAGAGTGCACTTCAGAGAAACCCTCTGACAGCCTCTCTGTTTCTCTCCATCTTTCTCTCTCTTTCACTACCTCTCTCTGACCATCTCTCTCTCTCCCTCTATTCTATCCCTCTCTTTCCCTGTACTTCAACATCCTCTTCCAAGAGACCACAGCCACAGCTGGCTATAAATGGAAACCTGTACTTGACAGAGGAAGACAAGTGATCTGAGACATGCAGAACAGAACGACAGGGAGAGAGACAAAGAGAGAGAGCAAAGAGAGAAGCAAAGAGAAAGAGGCAGGAGGACTGTGCGGATGACGAATGAATGCCGTTAGGGCGATTGGTATCTATTCATTATTTATTCTGTGCTTTTTATTTATTACACACCATCTCTTCTCCTCCCCAAGCGAGACACTGACTGTAGATCAGCTCCTGATAACCCTTCCGCTTGCTGCTTGTAACCCAATAGAAAAAAAGAGCACAGGTTGGCATAGTTATTATCTTGTCTCTCATTTTTTTCCTTTCGATGAATTTTTTCCAACGGCAAAAGCAGCCAATAAGAGAGAGAGAGAGAGAGAGAGAGAGAGGGAGAGAATCTGTCTCTCTCTCTCTCCTCTCTAAAACGACTTCCTGGCTGGGTGCAGCACATACCGAGCCAGGGAGGGGGGCTGCGATGCTTCCAAAAAGATAACACAAACGTCAATAAACAAGAGCCAAGGGGCGCCAGACCCCACCGGACCCCGCCCACAGGGCCCACGCTTATCGGCCCGCCGGTGGACAGTGGAGGACACTGCAGCCGGTCGGCCAGCAGCCATTATGGATCGAAGCAGATAGTAGATAAGACACAGTGAGAGACAATGCTTGTGAGCGCACTCAGACTGCTGGAGCTCCCCAAATCAGAACAGATATCACAGCACTTCAGTGCAGTTGGAGAAAGAGCAGGGTTAGATGGACCTGAAAGATGCTCTGTGGGATATGTGTGTGTGTATGTGTATGTGTCTGTGTCTATTGGTACTATAGCATACTCAGTCAGGTGTTTAAGTAAGTCTGTCTGTCTCTATGTGTCTGATGTCTGTAGTGTTGTGTTGGTGTGGATGGCTTATTTGTGAATTTCCCATCCCCTAACAGATTGTGTGTGTGTGTGTGTGTGTGTGTGTGTAAGCCTGTGGCTGAGTGTGTACACACACTAGAGAGAGAGAGAGAGAGATGGTTCACAACAGAAGGGTGCATGGTGAACTATGTTGATTGCAGTCTATCCACTGACATCTGTTATGCTTTCATAATATCACAGAGGACACCACCAAAATTGCCCAGCTTTGGACCAAAAAAAAAAAAAAAAAACAGCACTTCGGTGGCACACACACACACACACACACACACACAATCTGTTAGGGGATGGGGAATTCACAAATAAGCCGCCTACTCCAACACAACACTACAGACGTCACATTACCATCATTGCACAGCTTTAATCATATAAAGGCACATCCTTCTCTCCCAGCATGAGAAGTAGGACATGGAAGCCGTAAATTCCTCCTCCTGACGAGCTTGACATTGGCTTTAATAGGACGTAGGGAAAATGGAGATCCATTTTTATAATTAGCCATGTTAAAGTGTGACATAATTAACCCATGAATGGCTACCTATTAAAGACCTCGTTTTAATGCCATCTCTGTGTGCACGTGGAAGCACTAACACGGCTCTGTTTTCTGGCCAGTGCTAAAACAGCTATCAATGCAAAGTAATAATGAATGTGAAAACAAGGCAAAGAAATAAGGCCAGATCGTATGATGACACATGACCTCCGAAGTCAAATGATCTCAACTTGCCTTAACTCTAAATCAGGGAACATTCACTAAGAGGTGATGCACCAATGGAGTGTCGTTGGTGATTCAACTGAATGCTGCAACTCCATTGACCGCTCCAGCAGTACGCTCATACAAGCCAGGCAGGCAGGCGCATCACAAACTGCTGCAGAGGGGCAGTGGTGGGGGCTGCTCTGCCATCTCTTCCCTGTCCAAATGAAGTGTTGTTTGAATGCTTCTGCCCCTGCTGCTGCTCCAGCAGACAGTGTGCACAGGGGGTGGTCTCCGTCTATGGGTCCCCCTGCACGACAGAGGGATGCTGGGCCTCGGCTTATTTACGGCTCCTGCTGCGCTGCCTGGTGGCCTACTTTACGGAGCCGGAGGCTTAGCTTGTTCAGCCGAAATGTTATGAGGTGTGTGTCTGTGTGTCTGTACACATCATGACAAGAAATATATAACATAAGTACATGCTGCAGACTTTCATTTAGCCTGCCTTTCTGTGTGTGTATTTTCACAACACTTTAGGAGTCAGTGAGAGGGAATGTCCTTTCATGCATCTGTATGTCTGAAATGTGCGTGAGTGACTGAAGTATGAAGACACACAAGAGAGAGAGAAGAGAGAGAGAGAGCTGAAGGCTGTCAGATGGAGGCTTCAGCACACAGATGCTCAGATGCCACTCCTCACCCCAGTTCCCCTGTGACTCTCCCTCTTTTCATTGCTTCCTCTGTAAGGAAACGTGTGCAGAGAGAAAAAGGGCACAGGGGACACTGAGAATACAGGAGGAGAGAAAAAACCTGAAAAAAGTCTTTGAAAATTTACTGACATCTGTTCCTCTGAAACCATCATTGGTCTGTTTTGATGTGATAGAGACAAGAGTCTCCATTTACCACTGCAATTCCCCATGACTAGCTTTCCCCACAATACTTTCAACACCGCCATCACCCCATGGGAAGAACACTGTGATTTGAAACATGATGCATAAACTCATACGTCCTCATGCTGGACAAACTAGACAAATATGCCCCACTCCTGTTCCAGGGGAAATGTACTGGAATGCAAGTATAGCCAGTTCTAATCTCAACTGTAATCTCTGAAATTCACAAGGGATCTTTACAGAGAGAGAGAGAGAGAGAGAGAGAGAGAGAGAGAGAGAGAGAGAGAGAGAGTGTTTTGTGCACAGAAGCATGAATTTGTCCTTACTTTGCGGCGCTCCAGAGCAGTCTCACTCCCGTCCCTATCTCCTGCCCGTCCCTATCTCCTGCCCTCCGCCTTGGTCCAATTAGATACAGTATGCAGACTAACAAGCAGATATCAAAGGAATTAAGATAAGCCCAGACTCCCCCTCCCCTCCACCTCAACCTCCATTACAAGCCAGACAAGCATTTCCTTTCCGAGACTGGAGTTAGATGTGCTCACAGACAAATGTCACTGTCAACCAAAAAAACACACATGGTAATTCTCTGTTCAACCCAAAATGCTACTGCCAACAGATGGGGGAGAGACAAGGCTGCTCAAAGCTTGTTTGACGTGACTGCTTGTGTGGGCGAGGTCAAAGAAGAAGAATACCAGAGGGTGCCAAAAAAACTCACTGTTTGTGGTGTTTGTTACTGTAGTCAGTCAAAATAAAGAGACATATTTATCAAACAATGCATAGTTTCATAAATATTTTAGATGGCACAAAAAATCCTGCACATCCAACAAATCCATGGGATGAAGTACATTCATAATCTACTGCAAAGGACAAATGGGATTTTGAAAATGAATCCTGAAATGGTCATAGGAGGACAGTGGATCAAAGTGGATCAAGATCTGACCCTCTGACCCTCTGCCCTGACCAATACCTCTTCAGTGATGATAACAAAAATAACAACAAAAATAATTTACTTGATGTATCTAATCATAATTAAGATGATCAATATTATCATAATTAAGTCCATCATCATCTCCTATGAGTCCCTGAATGAGACCAATGACAGCTCTAGGATAATTTAATCCATCACTGTTTGGTAATCCCTATGCTCTTTACAGTCCACCCAATCCCTCACTAGGGATAAGTTTAGGGCCTGGGAGGGGGAGGGCTGAGGGATGTGTGTACGTGTTTGTGTGCTGGGAGGGCTCTTAGGGTCTCCTGAATGAGGAGGAAGGGATTTTAATTCCCACATCATCCAATTTTCTCCTAGAAGATTACTCAAGCTCCCCCCTATGCCCAAACAAAACACACCCCGATCCACTCTGGAAATGCCAGACATGTATATAGAAGGTGGACACACACACACACACACACACACACACTCTCCCTCTCTCTCTCTCTTTCCTTATCCTGGATGACCATTCATGCCTTGAGATTGAAAACATCAGATTTGGGGGGAGCCATTACTTTTCCACAGGCTCTCCTGGAGATGAGTGAAGAAAGCATTTAGATTTAGCCTTTCACTCTGTGGCAAATCACAGGGAACTGAAAGGGGCTCATCTCATTTGGACTCTGCAGGACAATTTCCTGCACCTCTCCCGCTCCTGGCTGGCTTTTTGGGTGAGAATCAACCGCCCGTGATGAAGATAAAGCACAAGCATACTGCTGATCGATTCATCAGGTCTTCGGGGAGCCTGTAGACCTTACCTTTAGGTGGGGGGTGGGGGGCCAGAGAGAGGCTACAAACTGGCTGTAAATCTTATCGGAGGCGTTCGGCCGACAGGGAGACCTGACAGCTCCTCATGAGGCCCATTTATCAAATCATTAGCCTCAGCGGCCCCCCACACCAACCCAACCTAGCCACCCAGACAGCCATCCAGCCACCTCTTCCCAACCCTGACCCCCAGCGCACGCTAAGGTGGATTCTCTGGAAATTAACAGCACTGCAATCATATTCATGATGAAGAGCAAAGGCTGCCAAAGTGAAGGAGGGTGGGGGGAAAAAAAAGATGAAAGGATCTCAGGAAATGAGAGACTGAAACTTTGAAGAGGGGAATTTACTGTGTTGTCTATCAGAAATTATCCCCTCAGGCTGTCACAAATGCTCACAAATCATTTAAATGGATGGTCGTAACAATGGTTCAGGCTTTAGAATGAGTAAGTGGATGCTATTCTTTTTTCCTCTCTTGTCGCTCCTTTTATTTCATGGTCCCTATCTGAGCTGGTCTCTGTGTCTGTGACTTGTCTCTTTCATCCAGTGGGCTTCTTGTTTGTTTGTTTGTGGCCCCTTGGTTGTTCTTCTCTGTTAATTACCATATGCTGCTATAGACTGGTGTGCACTGTTGTGATAAGTGCCAGAATGCCAGAAATATGTGATTTGTGTGTGTGTGTGTGTGTGTGTGTGTGTGTGTGTGTGTGTGTGTGTGTGTGTGTGTGTGTGTGTGTAGCTTCTGATAACATTCACATGTTCACATGCACATTCGCTGGACCAACACTTTGGAATAACACACAGGCATAACACTTTGGATTTGGTCTTAGAAAAACTCACAAAATACTTTACAAAACTTTACAAATTAGTGTCAGAAGGACCAAGGTGATCGACTCACTCAACAAGTCCTCAAAAAATCTCTAAAAAAGTAAGTTATGACATAATATGTCATAATATTGTGAGCTCTATAACAATGTGGCTGAAACTCAAATTAGTACAAGAAAAGAAGGGAAGGAAGAAAAGGATGATGGAGAGAAGGGTTAACAACCAGCTGCCATTTTTGAAAGGGACCATTTGTCAGAAGAGTGGGCCCCTTCTACAT
Source organism: Tenualosa thibaudeaui (assembly GCA_027481765.1). NCBI lineage: Eukaryota > Metazoa > Chordata > Actinopteri > Clupeiformes > Clupeidae > Tenualosa > Tenualosa thibaudeaui. Next base: position 5,975,467 of record JAIFZK010000003.1, read on the forward strand.
TTTTTTCCAATTAGTTAATTTAGCAGACGAGATGACTCCCCTCTCTGATCTCAATGGGGTGGAAAGAAACCGTTCGCCAGGAGGCCGACATAGAACAGAAAGAGAGGGAGAGGGATGATGGAACGAGGGAACCGGTTTCTGACAGTGGTAATTAAAGTTCTAAGGCACTCCAAAACTCTCATAAGGAGCCACGCAGCCATAAAATAAGAGAGATGATGGAGGCGGAAAGAGGGCAGAGTAAGGAGAAAAAAAAAAAGAAAAAGTGAAAAATGTGAGAAAACAAGAGAGTGAGAGACCGAATGAGTGAAGGTTCAAAAAATGAAAAAGAGTGGTAGAGAGATAACCAACATGAGAAAGAGCGGAAGAGAGAGAAAGAGAGCGGAAACTGTACAACATTAACAAGAAAACCTCTCCGTATTAGACAAAATGTCTCTGGCGTGAAGTGAATGCAGTCGAAGACAGATTGGCAGAATGAAGCAGCTCACGGCAGGGATTTGTCCCGGTCCGAAGCCAAAGATTTCTTGAGGGGTGAAACTCACTGAGCTGGTCGAGGCCCATGCATGGGCAACTCAGCTGCGCTTCAGCTTGATGGCCAGCTGACAGTTGCACTGACAAGATTCCTTCACAAAGACCTTATGCAATCATCTCATTAAGTAGACAACACAAGGCTGTTAAAGTATTGGAATCCTACACTTTGTGCCTTCATCATGTCTAAAAGATGACTGAATGACTGAATGTATTTTTCCCAAATCCTGAAATGAGTGAATGGTGTTATGTGTTGCTGTGGGTTCTTGTGGCAATACTTCAATATTTTCACTCCACCACAAGTGGAGTTTAACGGTTATCAGAGCTTTTATGAGCAACAGTGCAGTTCTCATCATTAACACACGAGTATGTGTGTGTACTGATCATTACATTCCTTTTAGTGTTTTGTTTTTCAATTTTTTGTATTTGCTCACAACAGCCTGCCCACATTGCGTGTCTGGCCTCGACCGCTCAAAAGAATTCTGTCTTCTGTTTCGGGAGAAGCTCCGATAGCTTCTCCTCCCACAGCAGTTCCGGGGCCATCGCTCTCTTTTTAGTGCCACTCAATTACAGACGTGCGAACTGAGAAGAAGATAAGCCTCGGCTCTGAAAAATGGGCCCTGGCCCTGCTGTGCTGAGCCAGAGGGAGATGACAGGCTCCTTGAGGAGAGGGTTTTTAGAGGAGCCTAAATCGCTGCCGTACACAGCATCCGCACAAAGCAGACACAGTCACAGTCCGCGCCCTCGCCACCGAACAAATGGGAGCCCAATTACAAGATATGAATATTCCATTAGAAGTGAGCTCACACTCCCAAGAGCAAGACGAGAGCAACTTCTTCACTCGCTCTCCTCTCTCCTGTCTTCCTCCACCTAATCTTCTTCTTCCTCCTCCTCCTTTACTGACGGGGTGGGTCAAACACAAAGCTGCTGATTTGAAGCCACCAGCGCACACTTCTTCAAAATGCCACCGCAGACAGAAAATCGTTTTTCAGTGAGGCATAAAGAGCAACAATTAAAGTCACAGAGGTGGTGGGCTGTGGTGTGGTGTGGGGTGTGTGAACACAAGCGCCCTTGCAATGAGTGTCAATGGCAAGCCATGAAGCCCCAGAGGCTCAGAGGAAGATTTACAGAACAGGTTTTCTTTTCTAAAACCCTCTTTGGTGGTGTTACTGAGATGCTAGCTGTGGAACTGGCAGCCAAGACACCGTGGGATGATCCTGCCATCAGTCTGTCTCTCTCTCGGTCTCTGGAGACACCATTTCTCAGCACTGCACTGCAGGCTGGTGGCCCTCAGGAAATGCGGCGAGCTGTGGTCACGAGTCTACAGTACAGTGGCAACGGGAAATAGAGCGCAGCCACTTCCTGTTGTTTGAAAATGTAGTGTGTTTGTGCGTGTATGTGTGTCCGAGGGTCCCGTGTGAACAAGTTGCGATGCTCTAACAAATGCAAAAAGCACTGAACAGCAAGAGTCAAGCTCCTGACAGTTTCTTCACAGATCACTCAACAACATTAATTTTGGGTAGACAAATACATCACCCATTAATGTTCCTAAATCCCAGTAAAAGAATTCCAATTTCAGAACAAAGTGTACATCATATCAAACCAGAGCCAAGGCTCTGAGTGAAACTAGGCATAGCCATTGCCTCCTTCCTCGCAATCAACAGCTTCAACTTCAGGAGAGTCCATCTCCAGAGAGGAGAGCTGGTGGGGGTGTGGGCTGTGGGACCTAAAAACCAATCTGTCTCCATTACAGGCATCACAAAGGAGACTAGGTCATCCCCAGGAGAGAGGCAATTTCAGAGTCATTATCTACAATGACACCATGAACAGTTAGATTTAGAAGCCATTCCTATGGCTGCAGCAATGGGAGCCATTCAATAATTCAGCAGAATCTTAAACGCAAAAAAACTTGTGATGGTCATGACGACTTCACTAAGCACCCAAGGGGTCAAGGAGTTAGGAATGTGTCAATCCACTTCAAACCATTTCTGGTCTTTCAGAGAAACAATGAATTAAGGCAATGATTCATATGGGCGTTGTGTTTATATAAGTGTGGAAACCGGGCACCTTTTTGAAAAGAAAGGCGTTTAACCTCTTGGCACTGAAAACTTCATGCTTCACCCGGCCAAATAATCATGGAGATGACTTCACTCAATGAAAGAATTCAAATCCTGCATTTAGGGGAAAGCTTACATATTTAACAGAAAACAATCAAGGCTGCTGACAGATGCTTTCGTGCTCACATGCTGCACATCCCCAAGATTGACTCTCTTTGTGTTTGTTGGTTGTCTGTGTATCTTATCTTTATATCTGGAAGAAATAACTGGATCTGCAGGCAAGTCTTTGCTGAGCAAATCAGGGCCTATGCAAATCTGTAGCCCTTACAGAAGGCCTAACAAGGGTCCCACTCCTTCATATATTCTTCACAACAAGTGGGCAGGTGATTGCTGATTGCCCATTCTTTCTATTTTGGCAGTTTAAATAAATAAATAAAATCAGTGAGTCCTTCATCAGTGAGACTTCTCTCTGCTGCTGCCAGGAATCCCTAGAGTGGTCATCAGGAACAAAGGGGCTGAGAAGAGATTACTGGAATCCCGGGCATGTGTCAGCTGCCATGGTGACCAAATGAATTGTCACGCTACCATTGGCTGCCAAGCCAGCGTTATGGGTGCTAGCCCATATGCATGCCCAATTGGAGCCATGGGTTCCCAAAAAAATCCTGTCCAGCACAGCCACAAATAGACCCTCAAATGACACTAAAGCATGGTTATTAGGGGTCCATCTAAAACTTAACATTTCATCGAGCACCTTGTTTATATGTATACTGCACGGCCATCTCTGTGCCAGAGATTAATGAGATTATATCCATTTTAGGCCACCAAAGAGGATGTAAACCCATTTGGGGAAAGTGGCATTGTCATCAATCTTAAACCAATTTAATCAGGGCCTCTCTCAAAGATGATTTTGAAGTGTGTTACAACGACGTCTTGAGACTCCCTCCAGGGGCATAAATAACAGCAGAGAAGCGCTACTGTATGGTAATCTGGGCCAGAAGGGGCCGGTGACAAGCAGTTGTGTGGCGTCGGAGGAAAACCCGAGCTGATTTATCGATTTGTGCTGTCTGACACGTGACAACAGTCATCAGTGAGAGTACTGGTCTACCCAAGGGAGATGGAGGATCTTTCTGAGAAGGTCCGAGGGTCAAGGACACTCTTTCCCCTCCACACACACACACACAAACACACACACACACACACTTCTACAATTTTATAATGTCCTTGGTTTCCATGCATTAGTATTAGTAGGCATAGATCGGAAAAAGGAAAAGCAAGCATTCATCATGAGGATGATGAAAGCACATCTCTTGTAGAAGAAACAGCAAATGTAATAGTGGATGTGGAGGTAAGGTGGGGTTGTTTACTAGGTAGCGCAAGACTTAAGGGAGCTTAGAAGACCCATATTACAGTCTAGTTCATGGCATGTAGCATGCAGACAACAGCTAAGAGATAAAAAACAATGTCCCTGTCTGCTCTTTGAGTCTGCAGAAGCAGTAAGTCGAATGCAAATTCGGAGCATATGCTATTCAAAAGCTGAGCAAGTCTGAGCTCTTTGCATGCTAATAAACTATACTATTTTTATGGCCGTCTCAGTTCTGTCCAGTCACAGTGAGGGAACAGACAATGCAGAAACAGAAGTGAAGAAAAGTGAGCACAATGTGCAGTTGTATTCAGATCCTCAGTCGAAAGTTCTGTTCTCAACTCTGAATGCTCAGCATGGCTCCAAGGGAATCTTGCCTGTGTGTGAATGCATGGATGAAATGACCATATGTTCAGCAGCATGCCTGGCTAAACTATCATTTCCATGCAGAGTAATAGGCACTGCAGGCATAGAGGAAGGGGGGTAGAGGGTATCAGGGTGGATGTATTTGGGGGAGGTGGGGGGAGTGGGAACCCACATCAGCTGCTGTTTTCACAGTCAGTGATTGCAAATCCAGCGGTTTTAATGGCTGCCTCCAGCTCACTGGGTGGAGCCTCCAACCACTATGAAGTCATTAGGCACAGCCCGACCACCACTTGTGGATTTGATGGTTTGTTTGGCAAGGGTACAAGGCAGTGGGCGTGCTCGTGTCTGGTCTGGTAAGATGGGGGGGGTGGATGCTGCAGGGTCAAGGGAGTCAATTTTAACATCTCTGCAATCACAGCCAGGGCTCAGTTAGAGTGTCAAAGAAAAATAAATACGGTGCAAATATGGTGTTTAAGTGCCTAATTAAATTTCTTTCAAGTGAACCGCAAAGCTCTGTCCAACAGCATTTGTAATGCTTTGACAGACACAACCAATAAACACCGATTTAAAAAGGTCAGTGTGGAGGAATACTTTGAAACCACAAACCACTCCACACCCACTACAATAAATTTGAAATGGAAACAACTGGAGGCAAAACAACAGAGCAATTAAAGCAGACATTTGTGAAAGCAGTTGGATCTAATGCATAATATACAGCCCACTCAAATCTATGGGATAAACATTCAGCAAATTAGATAGTGAAACAAATAGTAGCCTACTTTTCAAAGCAACACAGAAACAAATCTCAGAGGACACCAATCTTATCTCACGCCTCCCCTTGTCTCAGCTCATCTGCAGCGATTAGAGTGGAACTTGTGTGGAACCTGATTCTGTTACACCCTTAGGCTAATCAGATGGCTACACCCCGTGTGGCTACAACAACAGCATCATAGGAACAGCTTCAACTGAAGGTTAAGTCAGTAGGCCATCATAGGGACAACTACAAGCATTGGCATGAGCCAGCATCATCAGTCCCATCATATCCAAAGTGATTCTGCATCATCAGTACCACTGTGACCAAAGTGCATCACCAGATACACTGTAACAATGGTGATCAACAGCATCACTACAATTAGGGTGATGGCTCTGCATCATCATTACCAGTGTAACTGTGGTGATTTTGCATCAATACCACTTTGACCATGTTATCAGCACCTCATGTTTACAACCGTGTTTAGTCTGGAGCGGCTTACCTTCATCTGCGTCGTTCCTGGCCGAAGCCTCCAGCAGAGCCACGCTGGCCGAGAAAGACACACGCTTTCGGCCATCGGCATGCAGGGCATTCGGACCTCCCCCGCCGCGGCGCTGCTTGTCGGCCTTGCGCCTCTTGCTCTGCATCTCCTTCTCATAGGCGGCCCAGCGCTTGAGCTGCTGCGCCCGCCGCTTCTGGGCTGCCCGCAGACGCTCCAGGCTGGGCACCTTGTCCAGCTGCTGTAGCTCGTGCAGAAGCTCCAAGTGGTTGGCCATTGCTGCCTTGGAGATTGGTCAGACAGGAGGGCCTGTGCAGATGCTTGGGCAGCAGAGGAAGAGGAGGGAGAGGGAGGAGGAAGGGTTCCTAGCGAGGGTCTTTCCTTGGGGCCAGGTCTCCTCCCATCTTTTTAACCCAGCTCAGCACACACCATCTGTTGAGAGACAGACAGGCTCGTCAGCCAGACAATTATGATGAGTGTGAATGACAGACAGACAGGAAGGACATGCATGTGAAGTAGGGGAGACTTCTCATGCTAGGAAACTAGTCAACGAAGAAGCAAACAAAATCAGACTGAAATTCTGCAGTGACACTTGGAGGAAACATTTTTCTTCTTTCTTGTTTGTTACTTTGGAGAAAAATGCCATAATGTACACACAGCAGAAAGCATTTCCCTAGGTCTTGTGGGCCTATTCAGCAGGTCAGCAGGAATTTCAACAGTCCCCTACAGCAGCACCTGCACAGTGCGTCACAGTGTCGAGCACACACAGCCCAACTGAACTAACAGAAACTCAAGAAACACTGGCTGTCGGCTGTCAGGCGGTTATGGGGGATTACCACAACCCTTTTTGGGCTTTCTATAATTTATGGCGGACTAGCAGGGAGGCATGGCAGGGACTGAGATCTGAAGAAAATGAGGGCTTTTGCTCATAAGCCCGAGTGAAGATGGAGGAGGTAGACATGGTACTACTTTCATCTCCGGTGCCTTGGCGTAGTTGGAATTTTCCATTTACTCAGCAGAGACGTTATTCGCCTCTCTTATATCCTGTGTATGCTAGACACCTTCTACCCACTGCCACCAACAACCTCCTCTCTCTCTCTCTCTCTCTCACACACACACACACACACCACTTCCTGGAGCATCATATCATCTGCTTATCCTGAGCTGGGCTGATGCATGAACAGTGTGAGTGGGGGTGTGAGGGGCAAATGTGTGATTTCAATGTCTGTTTCAAAGGCTAGGCTATGAACATATCAGTTTCCACAGATAAGCATGATTTTCATCTCGCAAAAACTTCATCCATCAAGCCCACTGGTCATACAAAACACTCAACACGTAAAATATGATAGCAGTTCTGTTGGACAATATGTAAGGTGTGGCTGTTTTATTAGCATTTGATTGCAGAACAATTGGCATAGTGATCACTTGTAAATTTCAATAAAGCCTTGGTTTGCACAGCAGTTTGTTTGACGTTTGGCCAGGAGTGATAAGGAGAGCCATTATTAGACATTTTGTTCATGTTTGCTGTGAGGTGTTTATTGGGTAACTGTGCCTATCTTACCACAGACAAATTGAGGAGGGAAGAATAAGGTAGTGCTTTATCTAAGAAGAACCAGTCTGAATAAATTCCATCCTGGTGAAAAAAACAGAGTAAAATAAATGTGTAGTTTTGACTAGTCAGGTCACACCCTGAGCCTGTGGGGCCCCTGGCCTGCAACGAGACGGAGTTAACCAGCAAGCTGAGACGCGAAGCACAGAGAGGAAGTCACAGACGAGAGCGCTTCCTGTAACACTGGCTGCATGAGGTTGGTCATGAACAAGCCAAATCTAATCAGCCAGACGGGGGGAGAGAGAAAAGGATGGAGAGAGTGTGTGAGGTGAAAGAGGGCAGAGTGAGACTTGGATAGAGTGACAGAAAGTGAGAGAGAGGAGGTGGGGAGGGCATGCAAAAAGCTTTTATTATTTACTGTGAAAAAAAATCTACTTCCATTTGCCCTGACAGATTCAGCATCCCTGATTAATTATAAGCACAAGGGATAAAAAATTTAACCAGCTTTCTACACGAATAGTTCACAAAAGACCATAACAGACACCAACACACACGGCGTCAATCAGATTTTGAAAAAGAAAAAAAAAATTAAGCAACCTGTATTTCTCCTTCAGACCTTGTCTTGTTTCACCCCTAAACCCTGCTACGTGATTCATGGGGATGAATGACGTTACTCTGTTGCTGCGACTTTGGCCGTGTTCAGATCCGTTAATCAGCATCGAATCCCCCAAACGCTGACAGGCCAGCTGCCGTCCCCTGGGACGCAGCTCAGCGGGCCATTTAAAACCCGTGAAAAAAAATATGTTGTCGGATGGCTTAATGCTGCAGTGAGCTAGCGCTCGGCCTCACGCTCTGTGCTTTACAGTGGGGGGAAGAGGCGTGTAAATGCGCGCTAATGCTATCGAGTTAGCCTTCAGGGGTCCATAGCGTCATGTGGGAGGGATGGGAGAAGGGGGGTGGGCGCTGCAAAGCAGTGTTAGTCATCAGTTTCAGATTCTGCAGGGAGCTTTTTAAACACGGCGAAGTTGACAGGGACATCGTCCTCGTTGTGTTCTTTTCCCCTCTGTGAGGGAGATGCAGCACTAGATAAAATAACTTATGAGGTTTCAGATCCAGTGTGTGTGTGTGTAAGAGAGAGACAAGTGATACACAGCTTGTTTTATGTCCTCTGTGAGCTACTAACTGCATTAGCACCAGCCAGATGAGGACTACTGATCAAATCAGCAAGCAAAATTACATTACCTACTGCAAACACGGAGACAAACAAACACACACACACACACACACACACACACAAAGAGGCCACATTTAGCGATGTAGACTGCCATCTAACTAGGCCAGGGATGAAACAAGCTGCCATAACACATGTGCGTGCAATGTTTTAGGGCTGCCGTTTCCAGCCCATATGCTCCCACGCGTGTCTCTGTCTCTCCATCTCACGGCCAACCTTTACCCAGAGTGCACTTCACATCAATTAAACATACAGCACACCACCGTCCAAGAAATCTCTTGCGTTAAGAAGAAATGGATGGTCCCGCGTGTGTGTGAGGGAGTGTACATCAAAGAGACGGGACAAGAAGTGGGGAAAAGAGACAGATTAAGAGGAATGAGAAAATAGGAACTTTGTTTATATACAAAATTGTATATGAGTCTTAAAAACTCAAAACCACCATTGTGGAGATTACAGATTACCAAATCCTGACAATATTCCAAATGGACAAAAGAACAACAATAACAACAATGACAAAAAAGGCATCAGATTATGCCAAATCAATAATGCCATGGACCATTGTATAACCAAGCAAAATGTTAAGTCTTGGCCAAGCCAATTAACTGTTATGCACGCAAATAAGTACATTGGTGATACTTTTATTGTTGTTCTTTGTGTGTGTGTGTGTGTGTGTGTGTGTGTGTGTGTGTGTGTCAGTAGACGGGGGGGCAAAGACAAAACAAAAGACACAACTGTGCTTTCCACCTGACAACTTCCTGTGACCTGCAAGTTAGGACATGAAGATAAATGGCATATCACCCTCGCCATCAAGGCACCCAGGCCAGGCACCCACCATCCCCTGTACCTCTGCCTCCACCACTGCTTTCTACCCGTATCCACCCCTCGCCTTCCCCTCCTCTGGGCAACCAATAAGACTAATGGAGGCAATTCTCTGGGGCTCAGTGGATGGGCAGTGCAACAGGACCAGGCAGGGGGCAAGGGAACATTGGCTCTGCCTATTCTCTCTCACAGTCAGCTTTGATGGGGAGAGGGGGCACACACAACTCACAAACACCCACCACCACTCTGCTTGTGTAACCACTCCAGGATCAATACACTGCAATATTGGCAGAAACTGCTGATATATAATGATCTTTTCCCAACCAGTTAGTGCCACTAACACAGTTGCAGTCCATGAGAGGGGGGTCATTTGAAAGGCCAGAGAGCGGAGGGGAGAGAATGGCAGCACTGAACCAGGCAGCCAGACATACTCCTCCTGCCCAAAATAGGATGCTGACTCCCTAATCAATGATCGGCAGATCAATACTCTTAAGTGCAATCATGAATCATCAATGATTGCATGATGTCCCTTGATTACAAAAATGTCAAATGGCATTACCGTGAGCAATGAGGTGAAGTCTCTCCTTTTGTTGGCACAGCTGTGATGCCCTTGGGAAGGCTAGATGCAGTCTCAGAAAATATTTGATGAACATAAGATGTGAGACACAGAATGTGAAAAAAATGATGTGAATAGGAATAACAGAGAAAAGGAAGAAGAGAGAGGGAGGCTTCTGAATGGACAGAGAAAAAATGCTTGTAGTTTCAACTCTCATCTTGCCGATTGGAGCACTGTGTGTGTGTGCTAGCTTGTGTTTTTGAGTGTGTCAAAGTGGCTGTGTGTGTGTGTGTTTTGTGGGGCCAAGGCTGGTCTGGTGTGGGTGCCCGTGTGCAGCCCCTGGCATGTGTTCCGGCCCACTGACTGTGTCTCCAGGTCGCTGCTAATTCATGTAATCACCCATCAACAGAACCGCTTCAAGGCGCCGCTTCCTGCCTCAACCCCTACATCACAGCAGGGCACAAAGCACAGACATAGAGATAGATAGAAAGAGAGAGAGAGACAGATAGAGAGAGAGAGAGAGAGAGAGAGAGAGAGAATAAGGAAAAAGGGAGAATGAGGGAAGAAGACTAGAAAGTGTTAGGGAGAGAGGGTTATGGAAAAAAACATAGAGAAATGGAGGAAAAGGAGAAGGACGCTGGGCAGATAAAGACAGAGAGAAGTGGAAAGGAAGATTGGGCAAATAATGACCAGGAGCGAAGGATGAGGGTATGAGAAAATAGGAGAGAAAGACAGAGGAGAGAGAGAGTGAATAGGAAGAAAAAGGGATGAAAGGAACAGAAGGGCAAAGGCGAGAGCTGGGGATGAGGAGAGACAGAGGAAGGGCAGAGACACAAAGGAAGAGGAATGCAGAACTGGCACGCCAACCCAGCCCAGCTGACAACCTGCCTGCTCCAACTGCCTGCCTGGCCTGAGCCATCATCCATTATTCAGGCCCAATCGTACTCTCATCTGTTTAATTCTTCTCTGTTAGCCCAGTCTGGGCTGAGACGCTCTCCCCACGTGACTCCAGTGAGTATGTATATTTGCTCACCCATGTCGGCTATTTCTGTACACCTTCATGTCTGCCTTGAATCAAATTAGCCCCTCAGGGATTAATAAACTTAGGGTATGCCACATCATTAGAATGAGAGAGGGGGGAGTGTGATACTGTGTGAAAGAGAGAGAGAGAGAGAGTTGTTTGCTTTGCCTTGTTTTGCTTTTGTTTCCAGTTGACTGCATTAGCTGTGTTTACGTTATGGAATGGCACACGTTTTTTCTTTTGTTCATTACTTACTACTATTGCTACTACACTATAATTGCTTGCTTTAACCCTTTGGTAAAACTACTACAGTAGTACAGTAGAAATAGTGAGAGACCAAGAGGAAGAGGAGGAGGAAGAGGAAGAGAGGACTGGACAGCTCTGGCCAGTCTGTTTTTTTTGTTTTGTTTTTGAATGTCTTCCACACATTTAGACTTCCTGGGGATAGACTGTGATGGTGTAAAGTGATGTGACATGATGGTCCTCCTCCTCCCCACTGTTCCAAGTCTCTCCCTCCCCAGTCAGCCCTCTCTGTTTGCTCAACACATAGCCTACCGCAGCACACTCTCTGCCAACACACTCCACTGATAAGAAAAGAGCAGAGGATCTGTCTCTCTGTGTGTGTGTGTGTGGGGGGGGGGGAGAGTATGTGAGAGAGAGACAGAGAGAGAGAGACACTGGAAAGTATGACACTGAACAGAAGAAAGATAGAGAGAGGCAGAGAGTGAAAAATGAGTCTAGCCACAGTCGTACCGTTCATCCAAATACTAGCATAGTTTCACAGTGACACGCCAATTAGGAATTAAAGCAGCTTGGCCCACGCCACAGGCATGCTCACAATGACAGGCATGTCCTAGACAGACTGCAGTCTTGGGCCAGGGGAGCCTGGCCAACGCATGCCAGCAGAACCAACCACATGTGAATACACTGCCCCATTGTCCACAGCTAAAAAATATTAGCGCTGAGAGTCACTCTCCATCCACACTGGTGCTCTGTTTAACTTAGGCACTTAACATTTATTTATGGGCTGCACTGGGCCTGAGCTAAAGGAGGCAGCTCTGGGGCTATATAGCAGGAGGAGTTGCAGAGGCCCCGTGTGGGAGTGGGGCGGGCTGGTGACCTTTGACCTTTGCCTCATAGTAAACCCCGCCCTGACGCTGACATGCCCGTGACCCCTCTGCACAGCCGCTCTCTGCAGCCTGCATAGCGGTCGGTTGCCATGACACCCTGGAGACGTCTCCCCAAAGGATGGAAAAGTTATCCTGGATTTTTGAAGAGTGTGTCTTGTGTCTTCTGTGTGTATCTGTGTGTGTTTGTGTGAGTAGCCTCCTGTTGAACTCTTTGCATATCTCCATGGCAATTTTGGCAGGGCATTTTGTAAAAGGAAGGTAAAAAAAATGCACTATCAAACAGACTTTGAAAAAAAGCAGAAATGAGACACAAGCACATTCTTTGATGAGGAGGGAGATGAAAGAAAAAGGGGAGCGGATTTGCACATTTATCACAGTGCAGGGAGAGAGAGTGAGAGGGAGAGAGAGAGAGAGAAAGAAAAGCTTCTCATTCAAAGAAAGGGAAGGAGAGAAGAGAGAAAGAGGAGAAAAAAGAGGGAGAGAGAGATGAGCCTCTTGTTCTCATTCCCGTTTGTCATGTTCCGCTCAGCAGCTTGTACTACTGGGGACGCGAGTCTCACGTGTGACCGTGGGGGTGCAGAGGTGGGGGTACAGGCCTCTGTAAAGGCTACCCTGGCTCTTTTAGCACCCGCCTGAAAAAAGAGGCTCGCTGCTACAGTGTCTCCCGCAGAGCGCGGGATCTGTGAAAGCCTTTGGGATGGAAATGGGCCTCCACACGGGAGCTGCATGATCCGCTTCTGTGACACAGCCAGCAGGGCTCATTTATGTTGTTTGTGTGTGTGATAGATAGATAGAGAGATAGAGAGAGAGAGAGAAGGAGAGAGAGGGAGAAAAGCATCAATACTTACTTCATTCATGGCCTTTCATTTTATCAGTGTTTGCCAGTTGTATCTATGAGTTTATAAAAGCCATGTTTCTCTTCCTCTTCCCTGTTATGATTACCTCTGGCCTGCCACTTGTTTGTTCTCTCTCTCTCTCTCTCTCTCTCTCTCTTTCTGCTCTTACTGAGTGTTCTGTCTGGGCGTGGAAGACCTCTGCTTCGCTCCCAGCATGTCTCTCCACCTCTCTCATTCTCTCTGCTCTAAATGAAACAGAGTGGTCTTGACTCTTCACTGCAGCAAGCTTACCTGTACAATGAATGTGCTTCCACTGCTCTCCATCACACTCTCTCGCCCTCATCTTTTCTTCTGACCTCCATTTTCTCTCTCTGCTTCCTGTCTCTCTCACACCCTCGCTCTCTCGCTCGCATTTTATATTCGCTCGCTCTCTCTCTCTCTTTTGTGCCCTTTAGGAGGACGTTTTATTCTGTCAGGATTACTTGCCCTACTTGCCGCAAGGGTGGCTGAGAGTTTATTTCTCTGATGCTGGTGCCATCATTTTTTTTCTTCTCCCTCTCTCCATCTCTCTATCTCTCCATCTCTTTCTTGTCCTTCTTTTTTAAAACTATAGGGCCAAACTGGATTCTGGGTCATTGTGTCCCCAGTCGTCAGAACAAACCGGGGCAGCTATACAAAGCCTGGACCAGCTAGCGAGACCCGCGGCATGTGACGAGGCTCTGCCAGCCACGCCAGCCATCTACAGCGGGTCAGTGGGCAAGAGAGGCAAGCCCCAAAGGGGCCGCAAGGGGCAAGACACCCTGGACGACCACCAGTACATAGCAGAGAATTACCCCCTCACACCCACCCACCCACCTGTACAAAGGGAGCCACAACAAGAGTAGTACTGAGAACAGGACTAAATTGAAGATTAAGACTGCTCGAGCTACGCAGCTTTATAAAATGCCATACATGGTATCTTTCCAACAGAAGTCAAACTTGGACTGAAAGATATTTTCATTTCTAGTTTTGAGGTTTGATAGAATTGCCTATACAAGCTATAGTGCCATGATCTATAATCCTCAGTTTCTTGAGCAGCTATGCTATTTCATCAATGTTATATGTAACTACAATATCAGTGGTAAACAACATTTCCAATATCTCTCCATCACAGTGACTACTGTAGCCTGCATCTGCCCTGTGCTAAACACATAATAGCTTTCAGTGACTCAGCTGAAGAGCAGTCATAAACAGTTCATGTCTGGGGCAATGGGTGGCACTAGTTGTCATCAGGAACATTGCTCCCCTCTCCATTCCCTGGGCCCATGTCCAGATGGGCTCCTCCCTCCAGCTAGCCTGGCCTCCTCCCCTCCCCAGCCCACGCTGTCTCTCTCCTGGCCTGAGAAGGTGTCCCATCCCCTTGGATCAGATGGAGCTCATCAGCTCTGTTTCTTCATCCAGATGACTGAGACTCATGGACACACATGCAAGTACGTGCAGACACACACACACACACACACACACACACACACACTTGTGTGTCTAAAGTGTAACTACACACGCATACACATATACAGAAGGGCAGAGCTTGTCTGAGGCACAATATAGCCTGTGACAACAGCAGCTCTGTTTGCTTTTGGAACACCACAGACCAGATGTATTTTTGAAACACCGCCGCACTTTCACAGACTATTGTTTCAACCACTGCTCCTGCTGTTGGCAGCTTAGCAAGGAACATTCAAAAGACTACATTTTCTCCCACTCTTTTTTATCCTCTCACACACAACACACACACACAGGGGTCCGCCCTCAAGATATGTAATTTCCCTTTTGAACACTAGCTAGCTGCTATGGATGACTGTTCCCTGTTGACCTCAAACTGTAAATGGTGAGGAGGTGTCCATCAAACAAACACAGATGTTGTAAAAGTTTAATTGCTTCCATACGTCTTCCTCTCCCACATACACCACACACACAGACAAACTTCTCCTCCATCTTCTAGCTATGCTGAAAATGCCTCCTCCCTCAACAACTTGTGGATTCCCTTTCCACATTCCCGATGAATCATTTTTAGGAGGCAGAAATAATTCAACACATTTTCACAACCCCATTAAAATGAAAGTGGGTACAGCTCCAGTTAACAGCAGTGTAGAGGCTGCAATCAAGCCTCATCTTCTTCTTCAAAAAAAGAAAAAGAATGAAAATCCCAGAGCAAGTGGACTGGTTACTGCCTACTTCTACTGTCCCACAAAAATGGTTTTACCCAGTAGAAATGACAGCATGCAGCCGCAAGGCACTGAGACACTGGCACTGACTACAGAGTGTTTAGCTGGACAAACACACACAAACACATGTACACACAGATGTCTTCATGCAGAGAGAGAGAGAGAAAAAAAAACAGACACAGACAGAGAAATACAAGACCTAACCAGAAAGCTGCACAGTACGTGCATGCACACATATGTGCACATAAACACGCATGTACATGCGCGCATGCACGCACGCACACACACACACACACACACACACACACACACACACACACACACACACACACACACAGACACAGACACACACACATATGCACGCCTTCATATGTATACACCCAAATATTTCCCCATGCAAATTTGGACAGAGCAATTCCAATGAATCCTGACAGGCACAGGGAATTTAAAAACACTAAGCACACACATAGTTAGGTGTCGAGAGGAGGTGAAGTCTGCAGCTGCAGCGGTCTCCAGCCCAGCTATGCTGGCGGCCTGCTGAGCCTGTGCATATTAGCCAAGCATAATGAGGACAGCTCTGCGCTCAGAGACACACACACACAAACACACACACTCGCACAGACAGGAGCCTGTGAGCAAGCATGCTGCATGCACACACACACACTCACACATATAAATACAGATGCAAAAACACGCTCTCTCTCTTACACACACACATGCTCTGCAGTAGTCTTGGTACAGGCAGGCACTGGTAAACACATTCCAGGTTAACAGAAGGGGCAGATGCATAGCATGGTCTAAATATTAGGTGGAGAGACCTACATTTCTTTGAAGGCAGGTTGGGAAATGAACATTTTCTTTTTCGCAAAAAAGTATCTCTCTCTCACACACACACACACACACACACACACACTTTGAGGTTACCAAGAACTCAATGTCTTTGAAGTGCACCAGCTTTGAAGGTTTTCCGACTCTCTCGAACTCTCCATTCCACGAAAACATGCAAACATCAATTAAAGCACTAATTAGGCTGCACCAAACTACAGCCGTGCAAACATGTAATATCTGCCTTCATAGGAGCAACTCTCTTTTGTAACGTAAATTACGCTGAAGCCTTCCATGAAAACGCAGTGCTTTCAACATCACACGTGGCGATTTAGCTCACAGGGTTCAGACTTAGACATGCTATAAAGGCAACAAATGCACCATTTGCATCTTTTAGAGAGGAACTGAGACAATGCTCACAAAGATTAAAGAATTTGACTTCTACAGCCATCAGAGGCATGTGCATGGGAGTCATGCATGCATTGGGACTGGAAGTTTAAGGCTGTGGTCTTTGCATGCAATAACAATACAAGGAAAAAAAGTCCTTCACAATGGTCTCCTGCGCGTTGCTCCCTTCCTGACACTGGGGAACAGACAGGCCAACTCAATGATCTCACTTCCTGTACAGAGGCAGTGATTGGATGCAGGCGTGCCAGAGGAAAGTCTCTGGGAGGGGTGAGAGGGCCATCACACCCCCAATTACACCCCCTATTATACCAAGACATGCAAGATGTTGCATAGATATAGATTACATATAAACTCTCTCTCTCTCTCTATCTCTCTCCTCATTTACACACTCACACACACTACCACTATCATCCTAGTTGCATTCCTAACCTGCAGCACATACTCAAAGTGCATAGTAAGAGTAACTGAATCACTACTAGGAAGGCATGCAAATGTAATGGTGACACACATAGACACACATACACACAAACACACACTCACACTCGCTGCGCACCTCCTGCAGTTAGAGATGGACTTCCATCACTCTCTCCACATGGGTAAACAGGAGGCTGAGCTTCCCAACTCCCCGCTGGGTCCAAGCAGTGTGTGAGTGTGTGAGTGTGTGTGTGTCTCCAACTTAATGGATCCTACCAGCAGGACTCAGATCAGCTCAGCCCAGCCCAGTCACTGCAGCCCAGAGGAGTTAGCCTACAGTAGATACGCTCCCAGCATTCAAGGCTGGGCCTGCCTCTCTAAGCCTCCAGATTAACCCCCTTACCGTCCGCTAACACAGCACACCAAGGCTAATCAGATCACTCTGATTAAGTCTACTCCTCACTTAGGGGCAAGAAGTAAACAGGTCTGGACACAGGCTTAAAGAAGTAGGCGCTTCCAAAGCAGGAGAGAGAGAGAGACAGACAGACAGACAGACAGACAGAGAGAGAGAGAGAGATCAAGATGATGTGCCTAGGTCTGCCTAAAGAAGCATGGTTCCTGGTCTAAGAAAGGGCTGGTGAATATGACACGACCATAGCCACATCCTAACAATAATGGGAACAGACCTCAAGCTGATGGGGGACATGTCAGAGGAGTGTTCCAGAGACCTAGTTTTGGGGCTGTCATGCAGGAGCAATCCTCCACTTCTTGCATTAAAAAATTAATGACAGACTCCACCTTGGTGGTCTGTCGCACTGGCAGCCCTCTGTCTAAATTTTTCATGAGCGACAAGCAAAATTTGCCTAATGGAATTATTTAAGAGCAGTTAGAGTACAAAGTAAACTACAAAAGACATCATTACTCAGTCAGATCCATCAGGGAGAGTGTGCTCCTCTGGAACATGACATTGTTTTGAATAAAACCCAGCAAGAGGAGTACCTCGAATGAGAATGTGTAGTGTGTGTGTGTGTGCACGCATGTGTCTGTGGTTAGGAGCTGGTGCATGGCAATCTGTGAGTGTGAATGAGAGTGTGTGTGTGTGTGAGAGAGGTGAAGAAACAGTTTAAGTATGACAAGGCCATCTAGTACCCTTTAACATCCAGTTTGTATATGTGCGTGAAAGAGTACGTAGAGTATTGGTGTGTGTGTGTATGTGTGTGGTTACACATCACAGGAAGGCCACAGCACTGCCTCTACCTCCCGATGGTTTGTGTCTAACCGGAGCTGACAGCCTGTGCAGATGCTGAGCAGCGCAGTGACAGAGGCACTCTTCAGAGCCTGACATACACTATTAAACATTTAAAGGCCAACATGCCCCACTGGGTGGGGATGCATCCCAAATCAGACACACTTCATCCTCCCCTGGCTTCCCTCCACCAATAGGACACATTTATATGCAGTAAAACAAGGCAAGCAAGAATTGATCGTTCAGAACTATGCCATATAGAGAGATCATGATTAAACAGTGGCAAGTAAGCCATCTCTGCCATGAATAGTCTAGTTTAATGGCTGCATTAACCTGAATTGTGTGAACAGATTTGAACTATACCGAGAGGCAATCAAAGCTTTTATGAATGAATCATCTTCCAATTATAAATCCACTTGGATCCATAAAGTAACAGGGAGTTTGCCGTTTCCGAGAAAAGTGAAGCATTTGTCGAAAATCTCCTCATTCATTTTGAGAGGGATCTGACGCAAAGACAGTAAACTAATTCCACAAAAATGACTATAACCACAAGAATATAATGGAGACAGTTGCGCTGTTCTCATCACTCCCATAAGAATTCTCTGAACTTCACAGCCTCTGCAAGCCGGGTGCGAAAGTAAAGATTAGACTTTTCCACTTAACTCCGATGAGACAGCAATAAACATTATTACTCTAAGAATAGATTGACACTGGTCCATTTTACTATTCTCTTGGCAATGCCCATGACGATGAAAGTGGAACAACATTATCAGTATGGCTGAGACGTGACATTTTTTCATAATGTGACATTTTCTTGTGAGCACATCTGGGTTTGGAGCCCTAAGAAGTGTTAGAGGAAGCGCATAAAAAAGCGCTTGTTTATCTCTGTTTCCATGTTTCTGAGTTACAATGGCGAGGTTCATCAGGTCGCCCAAACTCTTGGACGATAGAACAATGCTGCCTTTATGTATGAACATGTAGCTAACTATGGAATACCCCAAACGTTTAAATGACAGACACCCAGAGCTAAACTATAAGAATAATAGTTAAACTATAAGAATAATAAACATATAGTCCAAACTTAACACGACTGATTTCTTCCTGCCAGGCGATTAACCCAGAGCCCCCTAGCCAACTTCACAACTTAAGGTCAAAAAGGCGTCAAAGGGACAAGACACTTTTTGTGTCATTCTTTAACATGTGTAACGTTAGTCATTTAGCTTAACCTGACTAAGTGACACAAAACAACGCAGGGGCGAGGAAATGCGTCTTCGAAGCACCTTACTTTTGCGCAAGCCTGTTCCATAACGGGCTGGGTTAGGTCTGGTCTAGCCTTCTGCATGAGAAATGTGCACATTTCAACTTCAACCCATCTGAAACTGTTGTAGCGCAGTCGGACACATTGTTGCTGAACAGTAACATCTCTCATCTCCGTACAATTAAAAGCATTTTCTGTCTGAGGAACAAGGTGGAAGTGCTTGGCAATTTCAAAAAGGTGGAGTCTAACGTTACCTCAAAAACAAGGACGAATAACGGGGTTGTTGAAAGCTACCTTTTTACTCCACACTCCCGTTAGCCTTTCACCATTGCTGCTGCTGAGGACACTGCGTTAAGCCTGCCTCTCTTCCGACTTTCAAATGAAATTTTGCTCGAAAAAAACGAAGGTTTCATCTAAAATACTCACCATGTTCAGTTTATCCTATTGATCAAAACTCAGTCCCACAGATGATGAAAAATGTGTGGCATGTTTCCATACAAACATACAGTAAGCCGTTGGTAGACTTGTCTTTCAGTTCCCCGGAGTGGTTTGAAGAGAAGAAGCTTAGCGGTTGTTGGCTGCAGAACGCCCCCCTCAGAAAAGTCACTCCTCCCGGGCGGGGCTGCTGAGGAAACCGTGGGAGGAGACTGGAGGGGGAAATGCAGACACGATAAGTAAAATCGTGTTAATTTGTCAAAAAATGTAGTTGTTTAAGTTGTGTCTTGTGAACTTATAAATAATTAAGCCCCTTACATCAAGGCGGAAGTGTCTGAGTAACTGGAGGGTGCAGGGCTGGAAGGACTTGAAACTTGAAAACTTTTTGTCAGAATTTCTTTGTGCTAAGAGGAATATTCTAAGCATATTTTAAATGAACATTTGCCACCTGTAGCATAGAACTTTAGTGGAGCATCAGAATATAAAGTCATGCCATGCATTGCGAGAAGTTTTGTGTAAGTATTTTAGGGTACAGGATTAGGGAAGATAATGATACTTCATAATGACAGAAACCAGCCAGCCAGTCTCTGCAGACCCCAGACTCCTGCAGCATAGTAAAATTCATTTCACAACCATGACGCTCATTAACAATTCTGGAATGTCAGAAATGTTTTGGGGGCTCCCTAGACCCAAACCAGATTAGCTCAGCCATGAGGTTGTCCAGGCAACAATGTGTGTGCACACAGGTAGAGGAATACATCAAAGACATCATACTGCTCACACAGAGACGAACAGTCACAGTGCCCCGAAAGTGTACTGTATTTTAGCAGACATACCAGTGCAGTGATTCATTTATCTAGCAGAGGCCTGTGTCCCATTAGATTTCCATGTTAGTGGAGTACAAAGTGAAATATAAGTAATTTAAGATGGACTAAAATTTAGTTAGTTTATACTCTAGACATATACCCTAGAATCCTGAAGATGTTAGACATCAAATAGAAATAGCAGCCATCACTCATTAATGGTATATCTGAGCTATTTATAAGGCCATTGGGAGAAGGAGAAGTAAAGGGTAGAAAACAGAGACAAAACTCATGCATTTGGCATCATGTTATATCCTCTTAACAAATCTAGGTCAGTGGAATGGCAGAGCAAGGGTGCATGTTGTGCACCCTAGCCTCTCCACCTCCCTCCTCATTCCTGTAGTTCCCCAGGCAGTTGTGGAAGGGGGTTATGGTGCCTGCCTAGGCGGCTGTGCATATTTCATGTGCATCATCTTCTCTCTCTCTCTCTCTCTCACACACACACACACACGCTCTCTCTCACTTTCTCTCTCTCTCTCTCTCTCACACACACACACACACACACACACACACACACACACACACACTAAAATACACACATAAATACACAATCTCTATCTTTCAGTTTCAATTTAATATGCTTCATTGGCATGGCTGTGCCGTGTACAATGGTGCCAAAGCGTTCAATATAGTCATACATTAACTTCCAAATCAAGTGATAACAAAAAGTGCAGCATTAAAACAGGGATAAATCTATCTCTGTTTCTGACTGCCTCGTGCTGTGTGCCTCTCAGGTCCATCCTAGAGGGAACAGACTGTTTGCAGTGGTGTGTGACATTATCAAGACCTGCCTGACAGGGGAGAGACATAAAGTTTCAAAAGTGGAGCCTCTTTTTTTGCCAAATGCACAATGCCAGCTTAGCTTTCCTTCCTGCCTTAGACACGTTTACTTCTGTACGAGGGCTTTTCTACTTACTTTATCATGTTATTTAATCATGTGAGATGATGTTTATTCAGGTAATTGTAATTTGTAAATGCTTCCACCACTCAGACTTGGAGGGGTGGCATAGTCATTAGCAGAATACAGTATAAGGCACACTGGGTCAGTGTTTTATGCAAACTAGACAAAAAACAAAACAAAACACAAAACTGTATTTGCCCCCTGTATTGACCGTATTTACCACAGTTTATTACACGCTACCTATAATGAATCCAATTCAGATCATGGTTTATGATTTTGGGAATTGCAAAACAAAGAAAAGAAATGCATTCACATGTATAGTACTCCCCTATGTATAAACATCATAGCTGCAGAAATTGAGCAAAATCAACATAAGCCTATTAAAGGAGAAATCTGGTGTGAATCAATCCATTGCCCTGTTGTTCCAGGTCACCTAGTGCTGTCAGCAGGAAAAAGAACGCAAACATTTGATACTACATAGACCAAATAATTAACCTGCAGCTAACGTTAACTGAATTGGCCTTTGGAAAATTAAACTAAAACTAAGTTACTGTGCCCCATTCAGCTGTTAGCTGTCTATGTAGTGTCAAATTTTTGTGTTCTTTTTCCTGCCGACAGCACTTGGTGACCTGGAACAACAGGGCTATGGATTGATTCACACAAGATTTCTGCTCTGTCAATAATTGGGAAATTAAGGATAGTTTGCCATAATTTGATTATGCCACACCAAGATGATGTTTGTTTACATCAAAGTTGGTTTACTGTAAGTTTCATGGTAAGTTCATGGTCATAATGGACAGATGGATACGATGATGTGTCCACTTTGACAGATTTTCAACGCTTAATTGAATTCATATAAAGATCTCTCTCCTTGGCCTCTTCAGACTTCCTAATAAATAGACTTTACATCACTTCTCTGGAAGTCAGTGCATCACATCAATACTGGCCTGTGCAAAGTTGTGGCCTCTCAGTGATGAGGCTATGATAAATAATTAATGACATACATTTTCTGCTGTTGTTCTCCATGGTCCACTGCAGGCAGCACATACTCATCCTTGCCCAGCCAGGCATGCAGAGTTACATTAGAGAGTATTGATTCTTTGGCTCAGCTTGGCACAGAGAGGATCAATGCCAGGTTGGTGCCAGTGGCCCACTCCATCAAAGGTGCCCTACTGAGACTACTGAGACACAGGCATGTCAGTCACAGAGGAAAACATCTTCATTCACCCCTTACTTCAGTGGAACACAGAGACAATCAATTGAGTTTTTATGTGACGACCACTGATTTCAAGCTTGCAAAGTCATAATTGTGTTTACACATGTGTTTATGGCATGTCTGTAGGCATATAGCTTTCATGTGTCTTTGTATTTGACGGTTCTTATATGGTCGGAACTATTGTGGCATCCAGTATTTCTCAATGCTTTTGTAAAACTCTCCCCGCAATTCTTCCAACATTCTTCAAGGACAAGGACTCACAGATTTCCCATCATCAAAGAGTTCTTATCATCCCTGATGTCTTCGTTCCTCTCTAATTGGGTTCTGTTTTGTAGCGCACCATCAGGATGTGTATGGCATTAGAGATTTTCAGATGCAACTGTTAATTGCATAGCTTTGTCCATATTATCCAGTGATAAAGTATAATATGTCGGTAATGGGTTATTAACTAGTCAACAACAATAACTGGTAAGCAATTATGGTTTTGGGAAACACAGCCCAGGTCTCTGAGTGCAAGAAAAAGCACACAAAAAAGTTAAACTGTGTTTCAGTGCTGCCATTGGTCAATTTAACAAATGATGGAGTAGAAGATGTAAAGCAAACAGACCACAAATTGTCAGACACAGGTGCTCTCCTTGTCACTATATGTTGCCACTGTACCAGACATTCTCCAACATTCTCCAGATTCTTGAGATGCCTGTTCAAAAATGTTTTAAATCATTCAATCTTAAAATGTAGCTTTTTATTATTGACTATATGGCTCTGTTTTGCTCCAGTTGTTTTTGTACACTGTCTTGTGTTTAGGGATGTTTGTATGTATTTGTGTGTGTGTGTGTGTGAGAGAGAGAGAGAAAGAGACTGTGTGGCCTTGTCCATGTTTGTGAGTGTGTCTTTTCTCAAACACACAAACACACACACACACACACACACACGCTCACACCTGTGTGACAAGTTAGAGGACATTTCCACACATCAGACCCTTTGGCTGATCAGACCAGACCCATGAATAAAAGATGACTCAATTTAGACTCTAATAACCAAACCAGTAGTGTCATAGCTGCACATGCAGCATTTCAAGATAGGCTTTAACTGGGGGTAGAGGGCAATCTAGTAGATGAAGGCATCTCTCTCTCTCCTCTCTCTCTATTCCTTTCTCTCTGCTCTCATTCTTGTTTGGCTTTCTATATTTGGCAGTGGTGAGGACAGTGCACATGTACAGCACACACACACTTGACAGGCTGACAGTTATGCAAATGCCACAGGAAACAATCTCAGACCATGACAAGTGACTCATCACTTTTTCACCCCCATGGCCATTTGAGTTGTCAGTGTCTTAACCTACCAGACCAGACCAAGACTCTCTCTGGGCCCAAACTTGTGCAGCTGCAGGATGGTCGTGTTCAAGCTGGATACACAAAACCCCCCACAAGAAACACCATGGTTGGAAAACTGAGTGGGAGCCAAGGTCAGCTTGTCTGAAGTAAGTGTGTTTGATGTTTTGGATGTCAGCTAACAAGAACGATTTACATCATTTGTCTCTCTCTCTCTCTCTCTCTCTCTTTGCCCCTTGGCAGGTTCCCTGGCCAACGCCAAGCTTTTGACTGGCGGAGCTTGCATGTGGGAGCTAAGTGTATGTTGGCATGCACAGAAAGGTCCTTAGAAATCTCGTCCAAAGATTTATCAGAATGCACTGTCAGTATCCAAGACCATTGCCAGGCATCAGCACAGTGGAGAAGAGCTTTGACTTTGCCAGGCATAAATCACTTGTGTCTTGGAAAGCTTAAGCATTTACAAATTGCTGATGCCCCACTTCAAGCAAGCATCGCTGAAAACTTTTGACAGGTTGCTTGATAAAGTGGTGCAATTAATGCCGCTTTAGCTGGCACAGTCTCAGCCATAGTCAAACAATATAATTTCTCCAATATTAAATTGCCTCCTGACTATTACAGTTAACACATTGCATTATACTGCAGGAGTCAAAATGCCAAAAGGAGGCATCTAGATGACTGTCAACGAATTATAAGGTGTTTGTAATATAATAATCAGTCATTAAGCTAAAGTCAGTGCAAATACAGCAGCCTATACACTTAGCTGTGATGTACTTTAAAAAGTGAAACAGTGTTCAGATAAATGCGCTGGGGTGACAGGCAGAAGTATTTAAATACTCTGGAGTGGGATGTTGGCTAGCAGGCCCATAACTCGGGCCATCAAACACATCCTGATGACACCTAGAGAGACTCAGAGGGCTGAGAGCCACTTCGCTTTGACACAATAAACTCCGTCAGTGCTGCCAAAATCCATTATAGGACCTCAGCATCATCACCACTCATATTCCCTCTCTGTGCTCTGTGTTGAGACCCACAGGATCCATTGTGCTGCAGAGGGAGTACTTGATAAAAACCAAATTGAGCTTCTTGCATGCAGACTAGGAACAGCAGGGTGCACAAGCTTTTGACATGCATAATTTTGCTAAAAAAAAAAAGAGAAAGGACGTCTTTTTATAGTGCAAAATTACTATGGTGCCCTGAGGGGGGTATGGCAATGTTTGCTTCAGAGACTGTGCTGTGGTTTGTTTTTGGGCGCGCACATCTCAACAGTGTGGCCTACAATCTGGTTAAGGTTATGCAGAGGTGAAGCGATTTATTTTAATGCAGCTGTCCTCTTATTTTAGGAGTCACGTCACTGCCAACAAGACCACACGGACTGCTGCTGCAGGGCACTAACATTTTCAGCTGCTTCACAGAGCAATGGCAGACATAACAGGCTCTTTAAAGTGTAATTGCATTGTGCAATATCCAGTTAGCCTAAATTAAATGCACCGAGTGTGGGGATATGGAGGCCTGGCCTGAAAAGGTCATCACCTGAACTTGAGTGGCCTTGCTGAGCAGATGTCAGTGACAGCACGACATAGCCCCAAGTATAACTTGCTGATTAAGAGCCCTGCCTAGTGGCTAGTTCTGGGACATGCTCAAACTCCTTAGCAACTATCCTGTCTTTGGCTCATGTCTGCCATTGTTATGCCCCATGCATGCCCCAATCAGACTGCAGTGTCTCAAAATGTACATTGTGATGTGATTTATATTTAGATAGCTGTGAGAAAATGGCTGTTTCCATATGATAAAAGCCTGAGTTTAGTTTGAAAAGGTCAGCATATGCCCATGTGCCTCCTAAGCTGTTTTATAAGTTTTTAATATCCAGCCATTTTTGTTTTGTCAGGCATGAGGAAAGGAGCTTTCACCCAAGCAATCCAGAAAAAGCCCTGTGATGATCTGGCCTTTTTTTCCAGAATGCAGTGGAAATACTACATAGTGTCACCTCAAAGAGGGGAGATAAAGAGAGAAACAGATGAGGGAAAAGTGACGTTGACTTGTGGCTGACAGTGTTATTGACTTTTCCTATTGCCCCCACCACTCACCCTGCTCACTGTAAGTGTCCGGATATGGTTATGTCAGCACAGAATTATTCCTCCCCCCCAGCCCCCCCCCCCCTCAAGGCATAAAGTATTCAAACTGATCCAACCATTTAGTAAGACCATGTCTATGCTGTGACACCTACTAAAATGGATATCTTTCTTTAGCAGACTTTACACACCATACAGTTCCTGGAATGCTTGATACTGCTGTGTAACCTTGTTCACTGGGTAGGAGGATCCTGTAGGATCATCAGTAGGCCATAGTTGATGGTCATATGACTTACGAGGTACCGTTGTAATGCTAAAGGGTGTTAAATATCGAAGGCAAGATGTATAATCAAGAGACCAGGTTCCCCATCATTTCATACTGTAGTGCTTCTCAATAATTTTCCGCCCTCTCTCTACCATGACTATAAATAGTATTATTTGTTACACTTTATTCTAGTGTGGCAACCAAGGCAACACTTTCAGGAAAATGGCAATGGGATGTAAGAATTATCTAAAAAAATAGAAACCATGCATTTGTATTGGAATGAGAATTCTGGGGAAGCATTAACAAGCCCCCAAGAAATATTAAACTGCCAAGCTATTGCATTGCCTGGGACAGACTGCTATGGTTATACATACCTAAACAAGTGCCATAGTGCTGGCTAAATGACATGAGATTGCTGCTTCAGGCTACATTCGTGGAATATTTGTGTATTTTCTATTTTCAGCGGGAGACTTGCCATCCATCAGCTGGGTACCCAAGCCTCAGTGGCTGCCTCACGTCACTGATAGCACAGTGATGGCTTATGCAGGGAGGTGGAATGCTGCCTCGGTGTGTCTCATCTGATAGTGTCAGTTCATTTCCTGCACACTAGAGTGTACATACAGGCAAAACACACACACACACACACTCTGTCTCTGTCTCATTCAGACACACACACACAGCACTCAAGGTCATTTATGCTACTGTGTGCTTTTGACTGTAGACAAAGCTGTTGAACACATACAAAGGGGAGAGAGGGAGAGGGGAGAGAGAGAGAAAGAATAGTTTGTAATAGAGAAAGGCAAAGTAATTAAGTCTTTAAATGAGAGGTCTTAGAGGTCTTCATATTTGCTGATGGAGGAGCAGTGGCTCTACACTGGCTGCTGGGAGGTGCGTGTGTCACTACTGATGATGTGGCACTGTAAAACATGGATAATTACCATGAGAAATGAAATACAGTATAGGTAGGGATAAGGCTATAATTTGGTATAGCAAGACAGTACTTCAATTCTTCCGTCCAGTCCACTCCAGTGGACTGAATTGTACTACCATAGCAACAAATAGCCTACATTACAAATGGACAAATGGAAGTTTTGCCTGTAGCCTACTTGGATCTGGACCAGGACCATCTTCAAGACTGGAGAGATTAGAAGAAATGGTAGACTGTGATGGGAGTTGATTAATTTCCTTTTTGCATTTTGCATTTTGCACGGTAACATGCAAACATGCCTATAGGGCCTGTAGGTGTAATCCCTGACCAGTAAGAAAAATGTGGTTAGTGGAAGTGATAGTGTTTGAGTTCACTCACTGTTTTCATTGTGTGTTTTGTGTATCACTGATTGACAGATGGGGTATATGCAGAAAACAATTTCTCTCATGGGATCAAAAGAGTATACTATACTAAACTTGGGCTTTAGCAGTAAAATAAGAGGTGGGTAAGCTATGTACCCAGTGTAAAGTGGGTGGCATGCAGTATGAGAGGTTTAAAAAAGACATACACCTTTGATGATGTAAGCTTATTGTCCAGTATTTGTATTTACAATGTCAGTGTTATTAAAAGGCAAATGTGGATAATGCAGTGGGATTTTGAATTGAGCATTTTTGAATCTTGCATTCGGTGCATAAAAGTGAAGGAAATATAGGTGGATAGACTCTATTTCTGAAATCTGAGAGTAAATGGGTAAACTGTGATTATTTGTGTTTAGCCAACAATGACTACACTGTAGACTATACTATACTATATACTATGGTTACAGAAATGTGCATTCAGTACAATATGTAAACTGTAGGAAGTTTACAAGTCAGGAACTGTGACCCGTGACAGTCCACTCCAGTTTCTTGGTGTGACTGTTAGCTACTCCCATACCAGATGAGAAGAGGACATAGGGATGTTTTGTAAAAAGCCTTTGTAGCACTAGTGATGAGATGCTTAATTAAAAACGTTGTAATGGCAAGCCCCTGAATGGATTCAGTTGCTCTAAATCTGTCAAAATTCTTTTAAAATTCTTTTTGAAACTTTTGTATGTTTTTAATGCAAACACTATAGTTTGATGTTACAGGATTGTATGACACACAATGTCATATGCGATCAGGCTTCAGCGGAAAGCAAAGACCAGACTGCTACTGGTAGTATGACTGCTATAGCATACGCAATCAACTTGGCTGTTTTCAAAGGTTTATTTACGTTTTAAGCTTGGAGAGTATTTGCTCTTTGGCAAAGGATTCTGATAAGACTGGTTGTGTGGAGAAACCTTCAGAAAGTGTCACTTTTTAAAATGATGATAAATTATAATGATAAATGATAACACTGGAAAAGAGATTTTCTCAATGAGCAGAAACTAAAGTACTAGTGACACGAGATAGGAACAAGCAAATGCTCTTTAAGTCTAGTGTAAGGGCGCCACTTGCTGGCAGTATTTATAAATGTGGTTAGTCAACAATGTTCTGCCAAATAGCATATTCAGAACACAGTATTTCACTGCCATACCTGCAACTCTCTTAAACTGCACCTAGCTGTTTAAGAGAGTTGTTCAAAATACATGCTGTAATGTGTTGATTAATCTATGACTTTAAATATGCTGTAAGAAATTTTATGTGATTTATTTTCATTCACCGAATATCTCCACTAACTGTAACATATCTATTCTCTGCCTGCACAAAAAAAGGAAAAAAAAAAAAAAAAAAGAAACATCGGCACAGCCCTAGCTCCAGGAACTTGGGGTGCAATTTTACCCCAAACAATAAAGGGAGGGGTGAGTTAGCCCTCTATTGTATTTAGCCCTTGATTCAAATATATAGTAGTGCAGATTCAACATAAACATTTAAAATGTAAGTCTGGTGGATGGGTACAAACACAATGAATGTGCACAGTATCTGGAAATTGTCTTGTCAAGGGTCTTTGGAAGTGGTTCTCTTGTTTGTGCTTTAAATCCAATTAACCATCGTGCCCACAAGGGGGAGTGTTTAGACAATGGTTTACTGAATTCTCCCTGATTGCATATAAAGTGCTCAGACACAACAGTGTCACATACTTAGATTTTTTTTATTTATTATTAATGCCTCAAAAAATTGTAACCAGTGTACAATTACTGTGTGCCTGAGTGAGTGAGTGAGTACATGCACACACACACACACACACACACACACACACACATACACACACCTCGTGCTTGCACAGGTCTCCAATCAGGTTTCTTGACCTAAAACAGGGTTAATCCTTGTACAGGATATCTTTATGAATGAATGGAACAAAGATAGCTAAAAATAGCAAGAAGATTTGAAACAGCTGTGAATAGTGCCCATTGTGTATAGCTTTACATAATACCTTATGTTGTAAGCTGTGTTTATGCTGGGGCAGGGGTAAGCCATGAATTGATAAGTACCCCCTCATTCAGCATGTATTACTGTAGTTGTTTTGTGTATTAGTACACTTTTTTTTTACAATAAGTGAACACATCCCATGTGTCCTATGATACATCAAATCAATCACATTAAGTATGCACACTTACCAACAGTTCCTCTCCAATTTGTTCTTACTGGCCATGGAAATGTCTAGCGTTTGACCCATGATGCACATCCATTTGGCCATTGGAGATCTGCTTATTGGAGTAGAGAATTTCTGTTCCCCATCTGAAAAATGTACAAAATGTACAAACCTCCAAGATAATACTGTGTCTGCATCAACAATTTAAACTCACTTCGCGATAATGGCCCTTATAGACCCAGAAAAAAAATGTTCTCACAATATCTGGTTTCCTTGGATATAGTATTAGGGTCCTAATGTGCACCCTCATCTAAGACCTTATAGGGTTTGAAAGTGAACAACCTTGATCTCACGTGTCTGCTTGACATGGGATTGCCGTGGCAGATGCATGGCTGTCTTCCCAGGTACGGTGGACCAGGCAGAGCCAATCTAGCAATCCAGCTTACTGCACACATGTCAACTGGCAAGCCAACAGTACCAATCTAAGCTGGTCAAACAAAGATTGTGTTCTGCTTGACTGAAATCATTGTGGCATATGTTGGTAATGCTGCTTCATTTTCAGAGGAAATAGTGTGTGTGTGTGTGTGTGTGTGTGTGTGTGTGTGTGTGTGTGTGTGTGTGTATGTGTATGTGTGTGTTTGTGCATGTGTGTATGTGTGTGTGTCTGTGTGTGTAATGCATGGACCCATGTCTAATCATTTTACATACAAAGAATACATATCATACAATCTGCAATGCAATATAATGGCATCTGAGTGTCCAACCAATTTTGCACATTGCAAGTTATTGCTCACACACAAAAGAGGAGTTAAACGACACCCACCGTGTGCACTCCAATTGTTTTTAATTCCTTGGACAGCCATCACTGGAGCGCTCAATCATAATTTTACAGACAGCTAGCCAAGTCCATGGTATCCATGGAAACTAAAAAATAATCAGAGCGTGCGCAAAAGCCAGGGGGTGTGGCCATAGCCTCATCTGCGTCTGGAATCAAACAATAGCAGGAAGCAAATGGCCTCTTTCATTGCCCTTCACAGACACACTCACACACACACTCACATGCCCCATGGGGGAGGGGGTGTTGCAAAGCCATGCATGCTGGCACAAACACGTACCCCCCCCCCCCCAAACACACATGCACACTTAAAGACAACACATAGGCCAATAAAAATATACAGCAGCAGCAAATTTAAACAGTGCATGCTGCTAAAAGGTAAGGGGGGGGGGGGGGGAATAAGGGAAGAAATGACTTGAGAGAAAAAATATTTTAAAAAATAAAATTTTGTCCTTGAAACAAAACCATTTGTAAAATCACTGTAAAATAAAAAGAAAATAGTGATGAAAGAAAGGAGCCTAGATTGCATAATAAGTAAATAGAATAAATAAATTACAAACTAGTGGTATTCTTTCTAAGAATTTATTTTTCTTCTGTGTAGCTTGATTGTTAGTCCTCTTTTTGCAAGTTGCTTTGGACAAAAGCTTCCGCAAAATGCATACATGCAATGTAAAACAGAAACTGACGAACAATTCTCAATATTGATGTTTAAAGGAATCGTATAAGGCAATTTCAGTCAATTTAAATGAATTATGGCTGGTGTATGTACCTGCAGTGACAAAGCCAAAACAAAGGAATAATGAGAGCACCCCTATAATTTGGAAGGGGGAGGAATCCATGACTAAAGACATACAACAGCACAGAGAACCCTGAGCAGAGGACACACATTTGTTGTGGTCGCTCGGTGACGTCACGAAGGTGAGGATAACGTGATGGTGGTGAGTGACTCCTCTCCATCTGTCAGTGCTCGGAGACATGTCCTGAGAATCTGCCAGTATAACTGATCCCCATCTCATCCCGCAGCACTGAATCCCACCTGCATCATCCTGAGCTGGGCACTCGTTTTCAGAGGTAAGTTCAAATATGTTCCTTTGTTTGTAATAAGAGCTAGCGATCGTGTAAGCAGCCTTTCACAAAGAACCTGATGACCGTTAGCGAGCCTGGCTAACAAACATGTTTTTTTGTCTTTCTCGTGAGGCGGTGTCTCTATCTTTAAAATGTTTTGCATATTGAGTATTTGTGTTTTGAACAACACCAGAAAAGAACAAATTAAGGTCGGACGTTCAGAATGATTTGAACTCGTCCATTGTCATCCGCAGTATGCGTGCACAGCAAGAGGTTGCTATGGGCGCGATACCTGTTGCTATGGCAGCATTTGCAATGAAAGCTATGTTTTTGAGATGAATTAGTATTATTTGTTCCCCACGTCACGAATATGTTTTTCCTATCGAATGCCAGGCGGGTTAATATAAACGTAGACTATGTTACAGGATTGATTTAGGCGTCTCGCTGTCATACAAAGACATATCTTGCATCCACGCACGTGGATGTGAGGAGGAGCTGCTGAAACTGTCAATGTCGAAGGCCAGCTTTCAGAGAATGTGAAGATATTTTATATCACGCTTGACATTAACCTTACTCTTAGTGTGTGTCCGAAGTGACAGGCTGAGCTTACCTTCAGTAAAGGGCTGTTTGTGGGTGTCGCAATGGTGTTGTTCGCTGTTGTGTTGTTCGCTGTTCGTGCTGTATCTATGTATATATGTATTTAAACTAATGATCAAGTTAAAATACAGTAGTATCCAAACGTATACGACCTGTAGGATAATTAGACATTACAATTTGGAGTTAATTCATTAGCAATTCGGGATTCCCATGGTACCTGGCCATTAATACAGGTATTAAATATTGTGTGGAGTTACACTTTCGGTTTCTTTCCTGGACCTCAAGAGGTAGACCCAGCTGAAAGACAACTGAGAGATATGTTAGGCCAGATTCCTGTTGTTACCCACCTGCCATTAGGTCATCCAAAATGACTCAGTTCTACCATCTTAGCTTTCCTGATCTTCAGTAATTTTACATATACCTTCACCCTATTTTACAGCTAAAATTTGTGTAGTTGCATGGAGGAAAAGGATTAATAGCCCACACTGGAACCAAAGTTCTGGAGACATTTTCCTATAAATGTGGGTTTTCCAATGAAGTTGTCAGACTAAAGACCTAATAATTGTAATTTCTGGAAGGGAGTGTGTACAGAACAAGTTTTCCCATTTCACCACAAACGGGGGCTATCCCTGGAGACCATGGAAGTCTGGTGACCTAGCCCAAAGGCAGTTTTTCATCATATTATTTTGTCTGACTGCAGTGCTGGTCACCCACTGAGAATAAGAGAAGGCTATATAGCCTTGGTTTGCCTCCTCCTTCCTCCAGCCTGTGTACTTTCCAGTGAAAAAGACCCCTTTACCCTGGATCAGCTTGAGCCTACAGCGGCTATAATGCACAAAAGTGGAAGTTGCTGGACTTTGTATTGCTGCAAAATTCTCTCACCCTACTCTTTCTTGTTTCTGTTTCACTGTGGTACAGAGCCCAGAAACTCAAAGTGCATATTGTGAAAGAGGTGTTTGTTTTGAGAAAAGCTAACCCCCACTGCATGCTAGGCTATACCACAACAGATAGAAGTATGCCTACATGGAGTACATAGCCTTACAAAGGGTACATGTTATAGGACTTTGACAGAGTACAGCTGTACACTAGGCAGTGACAGTAGGAACCTTGTAATCCACCAAGCCCAGATGGCCAGCTGTAGGCAGATTACCCAACGGACTGATGGCCTTCAGTGTGAAACGGACCAGCAGGTGTTTACAGTGCCCGGGTGTAGGATTGTTGCTTGTCCAAGAGAGCGCAAGTGTTGTGAGTGTGAGTGACTCGTCTTGTGTCACTCGTCAGGTGTTTGGTTACCTTGAGTGAAGCCGTGTTAGGCCTAGGCTACCTGTTGGGATGACAGCGGGTCTTTTCAAGGTGCCGTCAATCCCCACCCCCAACTCTAAACTTAACACCGAAGTATGTGATATAAAATGACCCCCCAGAGGCCTTTAGGTCTAAAAGACCTTTAGGTCTTTCTGCTGCTGCTGTTTTTTGTTGTTGTTTTTCAGCTAGACTTGCATATTGAGAAAAACTTAATTTAGCCAAAGTTATTCTTCAAAGACTGGCCTGATCAAATCCAGCTGGATCATATAGCCTAGCTAGCCTGTCTGACTAGTTGCTGTTTCATTCTTTGTATCATGTTTCACATGTCTGTCGCAATAATTAGGCTAGACCCTCCTTAATACAGTAGGCAAAATGATACATCCTAATTCTCCTTTATATTTAGAATTTGTCAAATCACAACTCACTGTCCTTTAGAACTACATTGGTGTTAAGGATTGTCATTCTGTATTCCACCCACCTCAGCACCTCACACAACCCATTGGTACCTTGCCAGCGCTCCTTACCTCAAAACCCGGAAGTTCCCTCCACTCCAACTCGTCCTTGTGTCATCACATGCTCTGCTGGTGTTGGTGTAGGAAGACACAGGTGTCACGTTCAGCCGGGTCTGTGCTTAAGGAGGACTGCAACGCGAGCAGACCAGGCAAGGTTGACTTCGGTGCAGACAATAGGTGTTTGAGTTGGGATTGACATAGCAAAAGCCAGTGTTCTCCCCTCACCTAATTAATCCTCAGAGATCAGGCCCATGAGGGGACAGGTGAGCAGCAGGACAACAGGCCGCAGTTCAGTCCACTGACCAGAGAGTTTAATCCCAACTTTTCACTGACAATCGCCTTGAAATAATGAGCTCAGATGATGGACTAAACTGTGGCAGTGCATACAATAGAAACACAGATGTCCAACATGTAAGCTGTTGTGTCTCATGTAGCAAACAGTTTTTTCTAAAATATTTTTAAAACGTTCTTAACTTCTCGTAATTGCTTTTATGATGATACCATGGTACGGAAGCCACATTCACACCATTCATGGTAAGCCTGCGCCCTGGTAACAAACTCCTGTCTTGTGGTAGGAACGTCTTGAGGAGGAGCCCAATGGGAGCCCACAGTTTGCTTTTAGGCACTGTCTCTCACTACTCGTCAGCTCCCATGCTGTCAGGTCAATACTTGTCAGCAGACTGCTGCTGTCCACCCAGCATGGATTACTACCTGACTGGGCTGTCAGGTCTTTTCAGGAGAGGTCAGGTTCAAACTCCTCGCAGGAGCTCAACAGGGTTTACGCTCCCTGAAGAGACCTTTATTGGGTTGGTTGGTAGGAAAATCTCTTGGTATGGGTTTGCCTACTTGAGTTAAAAGTTTGGAAATGTGTCTCTAGACTAGTAATAAACAGACTAATTGGCCTAAATACACCCATATACCAACAAATGATGCACTGTACAACTGGGATCCAAAACCACTGGATCCAAAAATATGTATGACATTATTTACAAAGCTTATACAGTGTTGCTGACTACCTACGGTGGACTTCTAAAATATACTGGCAAATAAAATAAAGCGAGTGGACCAACTTGACCAATCACAGCCCTTGCGGTCTGTGCCAGTTCAACATGGAGAAAATTGCAACGGTGTTGATTCAACACAGAAGCATAAATTGCGCTTACAATGATGTAAACAAGTTTGTTTCAATGCTAGTTCAGGGTCCAAATTAGTCTGCTACTTAATAGCCTGTTTAGTTGAGTTGCTTTAACTGCTGTCTTTATGTTATGACCTCAGGATGTATGTGGTACCTCTCAGAGTGAGAGAATAACATTTGTTCGAAATTTTTGAAGGATTAGGCTTGATCCTGCAGTACTGCAGGCCTTGGTGCCTGGGAAGTCCATTGCTGATTTTAGTCAGGGTGGTGTCACATAAGCTGTGGCGTGTGTCCCTCTCAGGTTTTATTTCCCAGAAAACAAAGTTACACGTCACATGTCACACAGTCTCGCCCCATGTGGTGTCACAGTTCCCTCATGAATGTGAGCCTTGTTTCCCCTTCTCTGACGTAGTGCACGCAGCAAATGCAAGAATAGCCTAATCTCTGAAAATGGAGGGAAAAAAACACATTCTTGCTGAAGGTGTTTTGGGATTGGCAAATCTCAAAGAGGGATTATGACGAGATAGTCAACAACACCGTAGTCCACCAGTAGTGACCATCAACACCTTTCCTACTCGTTCATTCAAAGACTTCCAGAGTGTCTACAGGCATGAATGTGAGAGCGGCAGAGACCACAGCAAGAGGAACCAAGAGTTCCTACACCAATAGCTGTGCTGCGTGGCTCTAAGGAAGGGACTTTCCCTGCCACTGTTTGGCCTTACTAGTAGTTGTGTAGGGCTCAGATGAGGAGGAACTATGGTGGGCTTGGAAGACACCAGGGAAGCAAAGGTGAATTCCAGACTCTACAAACAGATAGATGAGTCCACTGACTGAGTAGTTGGCATCAGTAACAGCGTAGTGACACACCGAGGAGCAAGCCAGGAGCACAGAGGGGACTTCTGAAAGAGAAGGACGAGAGGAGGTGGTGATCCAACATTTATTTTACGCAGGAAGTGATGCGGGGCCAGGCGTGCTGCCCCCGTAAGGCTCCTTTCCTGTAGCAGGATGCGGCGCAGTGACGTGCCGGCGAAACTGTCCTTGCTCCTAATGTGTTTACGTGCCGACGAGATTACAGGGAAACAGCTTGCTGGGGGCAGGCAGCTGCTGTTTCCTGCGATTTGTGGCAGCAGCAGCAGCCTGGGGGACGAGGCCAGGATGCCGTGGGGGAGAAGCATACACCAGGCCCGGCTGCAGTGCACAGGCAAAGCCAATGGACTCCCGAAGGCCAGGTAGGACCAGGCCCCTGCAGAGTGGGGATAAATCTATGCCCGCAACTCTCCCTGCCTCGCTCTCTGTCCATCTTTAACCCAATCAGGAATCTCTTCTTTCAGTCAGTGGTATTGTGTGTTGATAGGTTTAGCAAGTTTTATTCAATATCTGATTGAATATCTTGGTGTGAACAATTAGGCTTGTTAACACTAGTTAACTATTAAATATTCACCCATGAAGATATTTTTGAAGGTGAGCAATTGAGGTGAGCATTTTTTATTTATTTATTTTTTAATCTGAGGTTGATGCTTTATTATGAGGTCCTTCTTACAGCTGTCCAGTGATTCATCCATGCTTTAGCCTACTTCTGGACAAGTTGTAGTAGGTTTCACACATCCATATTACTTAACTGCTAAACTTTCCAGAACATAAGAGGCTTTGAACCGTGCTGTAGGATTTAGACCAGTGGCTTTGGAGGAGCACCGTCACTGGTCATGAAGCAGATTAGCCTGCACCTGAACCTGTGTTCATTGACCAGACTTCAGAATACCAGTAGGGAGATAACCTTGTGTTTGACCTGTGACCTTTTTTTTTCTTGTGTTAAATGAAACAATGGACTGATGGTGTCATCAGAAATGGTGCCTGTAAGTGTGCTGATCAATGCATTTTGAATGTGTGCTAACGTGACTGAATTGCGCAGCACATGTGCAATGAAGAATAACATTAAATTCCTTGTGGATTGTTGCTGTGGCGTTAAAAATAGGCTCTGTGTTTTGTGTGTGTTGAAAAGGCTGGTTGCAAATACGAGGAAACACAGGAGCCAGAGTTTCTTCATTCCTTATTCAGCTCCACTGACTTAATTCAGTACCCATGAATGTGTGTGTCACTCACAAGGTTGCACTGGGAGAAAACAAGGTAGAGGTTGTTATTGTTTTGAACAAGCATGAACTCCTGTACATGGAGCAACAAACAAGCCTCTGAAAGTGCTCAACGTTATCACACTATTGGACGCAAAAAAAAAAAAAGGAACAATGGATCCTGTGCTTGCCGACAACACAAGACTGTTTTAACCAAAGGTCAGCATTGTGGTCATAAAATATAGCAAGGAACTGGGGCTATAACTGATGCAATGACCTAGGGTGGTCCCAGTAGGTGGTTAAGTGATAAACTTGGGCAAGTTAAGCTAGAGGAAGTGGTAAACCTCCTAATAGTGCAGCCTGGTTGCTTTGCTTAGTTAATAGAATGAGGACTCCAGGCTCTTCTATTATCAGGTTTACCACTACCCTCACCTTAACCTACCCAGGTTTGGCACTGAACTACCTACTTGGAAATACCCCTCTGGTTCTTTGGAGGTATTACTTGAAAACAAATATCCACCTCCCTGAGAGTAGAGAGGAGGGTGAGAGAAAGTCCCTTATTGTGTTTGGTATCAGTTAGACATACATGTCAAAACGTCTCTGAAATGATTTACTGTCAGATTTTTGACATACTTTTTAAGTCCAGTCAAGCGATAGGAATGTATTAAAAGAGTGAGAGAGGAAGAGAGAAATAAAGAGAGAGAGAGAGAGGAAGAGAAAGGGAAAATATGCGTAGGTGGCATACCAGAAAAGCCTGTTCCCCAAGATGAACCACCGCTGTGGGGTTTTGGAATGGATGCAAAGATTGCATTGACAAAATGTCAATCACAAAATTCACATGAAGAGCACTCATGAATGCTTGATTGTACAGAATTGGTTTAGTTTGGCTGTGAACCGGAGGCTCATTTATTCTGCTGATGTGTGTCCAGGTACACTGCAACTGCCTCTCTTCTCACTTCCTTACTGACACAGCCATGACATCTGAATATAAAGTTGTGTTTTTTTGTGTGTGTGTCTGGGGGACTTCACTCAATTAGGGAAGTTAATATATCAAGTTTTGGCCATCTTCTTATCTTAGGCTATCTGTGGAATTTCCATTGTGCGTGAAGAGGAAATGAGACATGTATATTTTTTTTTTAAAAGGAGATGGACTGATATGCACATCTTCACGTGTGTTTGGTTTTGGGTATGTGTGTGTTGGAAGACACTAGCTAAGGCGTGTCCACAGTAAGAGCTGACAGGTGTGTATGAAGGGGCGGAGATGCCAATCACCTCCCTCAGCCCTTGTCATGTCACATACCTGTCAGCATCTCGGATGGAGCAGTTCTAGATATACACCAGTGTTGGTCTCTGCAACATCAAGACATCAAAAAAGAAACAGACTTAAACAGAATCCTCACCCTAGCGAGCTGCGTGTGGTTTAGGCTTTTGCCGTTGATGCCGCAGATCATGAGAGGCAGGGAGGAGATTGCGCATCGCCAGGCTCCCTCCAGGCAGAATGTTCGCGGGAAGGGCAACCGAGGCCGACCACGGCCCAGCAACAGCCCACGTAGCCAGTGTCGGAGACCAGCAGCCGCCCACCCACAGATCAGGTACCACAGAGAGAGAGAGCAGCCTACACACTGCTGCTTCATTCTATACACACAAACACACACTCAAGAGACCACTGGAAATCTAGCCTTATGGATCGAGGTCTGGTGGATCAGGGTGGCTGTTAGTGTGTGTGTGTGTACGTATTTTACGTATCGACCCCTGCAAGGAGTGCTTAAGAGCTGCAGTGGTTTGGTTTGTTGACCTTCATCCCTAGCGAGTGACGGTAAGGCTGGTCTGTTTCTTTTCCCAGCTGACTAGATGGAACGAGAGCAATGGAGCGTCAGTGCAGGCAGATGTTACAGGCGGGAGCCAGCCTCCAAGTGCTGCAAGGCTTAGGAAAGAGAGAACATGGCTGAGCATTTGAGCTTCATTCATGTGTTTGATAGGAAGGAAAGGCATTTTTATTTGCTGCATCCCACAAATCTCTGAAAAATGTAAACAATTTGGGGGCAGCTTTAATGTTGAGTGGAAGCCTTCCCATTATGTATCACAAGGTGTAGTAATAATAATGTAATGTATATTGCCTTACACTATTGGCTATTGGGCAGTAGTTTGGAGAGAGACAGTGTCTGTGTGTGTGTGTTTGTGTGTGTGTGTTTTGGAGGGGGGGCGGAATTATAGGTCACGTTGCTTCCTTCTGAGTTCTGGTAGAAACTGGCATAGCCTGCCCCCCTCCCCCTTTCCCATGGTGACCCTGAAACTGGTTTTGCATGTCAAAGCAAAGGCAAAGGGGGCTGTGTTATTGATGGACTTCCTTGTGTGTCGTGAGATTGGAAGATAGGGCTTCATGCCACAGCTGCTTTAGTCTCACTATCATAACACAATATTCAGTGGTGAATTGGCTAGTTGTTTACTGTCCTCCTTGCTCTGCTGTGTGGTGTCATAGGAATACGGTATGTCTGTATTTGTCTGTGTAATATATAGGCTGCTGTTACTTGCTGCTGTTCTTCACTGTTCTTCACAATATTGTTGAACGTTATCATTTAGTCATTGTAGTCCTTAAAAATTAACACAGATAGGCTTAATTGGGAAAGGTCTCAAATTTGTATAGGAATGGCTTCTTGAAAGTGATGATGTTTGTTGTAGGATGATGCGTGTTTTTTTTTTTTTTTTTAATGACAGCACAGTAGTTCATCTTGGCAGTGTGACCCAAGCCACATACCAGGGTCTGGAGATGGCAGTTTCCCCTCCCCTCAGTACAACAGCATGTCCTGGAGGTCAGCGTTTCAGGCCTCAGTCTGGAAGAACAGCCACATTGCTGCCTTACACACACACACACACACATTCAGCGGAGCCCATGGGAGTGTAGGTGTATGAGATTCCTTTCGCTCCCACCACAGGAGGGTTTTCATGGCAATAGAAATCCCTCTTAAACCTCCTTCTACTCTGCTACAAGTTGTCTTACACAATAAGCAGCTTTAAACATATACAATGGTGAACTGTTTGGCATTAATTAGGCAGGCAAGAGTAAAGGCCCTTTACTTTTGCACTGAGTGTTAGCAGGCAACAGTGCCATCTATTAGCCATGTGTGGGAACTACCAGGCTAATTAACATTTTTCTTGTAGATCAATATAAGAGTCCTATTTCCTCTTCATCCTCGGCTGGTCCTGCTTATCCGTATTGATTAGCCTCGGTGAACTCATCTTGTTACGCTTGGCTTCCTCCCTGTTTTTTACCCATCTTCCACTCTATCCTTTCTTTCACCAGGCACCAAGGTAATGAGGCTGCTTGTACAGAGCTTCTATTCATAGACCATTTTTATTCCTTTTTTCCCCCATTATAGATGGAGCCTCTCCTAAATATATCCAGTGTTGCACTGTTGAATTTAGATTGATGTCCCCAAAAATGCATTAGCTTAGGCCTCTATTGATTTCTTTCATGTCTGGCTGTTTGTCACTTAACTCCCCCTCTCCTCCTCTTTCTTCGTCCGTCTCTTGCTACCCCTACCTCTCTCTAAACACCCCTTTGTTGTTTTATTTATTTATTTGTTTTGTTGTTTTGTTTTGTGTTGTTTCTGGCAGGGACCCCAGCCCCACCGAGATGAGCGTGGAGCCCTGGGCGAACCCTCAGGAGCAGGCCACCTCGGATCAGTGTCCCCAGCCAGAGAAGCCGGACAAGCTGTGCCTTGACTCATTCTGGAGCGAGGTGGAGACCATTCGCAGCAGCAGCAGCTTCAGCGAACCCAACCCCGGCCGACGAGATTCCAGACAGTCAGAAGGTAAGAGAAAGAGCGACAGAGAGGAGGAATGAAGAGAGTGAAAGGTTGCAGTCCGCAGTTCTGATCTATAAGCTCTAAAGCACACAGTTTTCTCCTTATGTTTGTTTCTGTATAGTCTTTTGGCTGTTAGTTTGTGCTGACAATAACTCTAGTGTTTGCACACAACCATGGATTTGTAATTGGGACATCATGATG
Source organism: Tenualosa thibaudeaui (assembly GCA_027481765.1). Lineage (NCBI taxonomy): Eukaryota > Metazoa > Chordata > Actinopteri > Clupeiformes > Clupeidae > Tenualosa > Tenualosa thibaudeaui. The sequence continues at coordinate 6,016,602 of JAIFZK010000003.1, forward strand.
GTGGCTTGGAGCAAGCACGCAGTCTCAGACAATTAATTTAAAGCAGTTTCTCTGATGTCTCTGAGTTATTAATAGTTCTATGATGGTGCTAATATGATTGATTTGATTCGACATGGCCATGAGTTTATAGCTTATGTGTCAGAGTGTGGACACATGTATCATGGAGCTTAGGGCATGCATGTATAGATTCCTTTTAAGTTTTGAATATGTTTTTTTCTAGTTTTTTTTTATTTCTGTTTAGTATTATTTGATTAGCTTGTGTCTTTATTTTCGTGTTTGGTCGTTCTCACTCATGTGCGTCTCTCTCAGAGGGTGAGCAGGAGGAGCAGTGGCTTCAGGATGCGGGCCTGTCTCCCCTGATCCAGGAGGACAGCGAGGACGTGGACAAGGTGGTGCTGCTGTCCACCCTGACCCGTACGCAGGCGGCCGCTGTCCAGCGCCGCCTGGACTCCTACACCTGCTCGTTGCGCAAAAAGAACAAGCCACACCCGCGAGACGTCAGGGACATATTTAATCCCCCACTCTCACAGGTGAGGACCTTGATCAGCATCATGACAGATTTGTCCACAGTGTTTGTATGTTACTGCATATCATCCTCTATAGTAATAGCATTGCCTACTGAATGAGGTTGTCAGAGGTTGTGATTGAGTATATTTATTGTGACATGACTATTGTAATTAAAAGTAAGATATGCAGTTCAATATCTTTTTGTTGTTTAAAATCATTTAAAAAGGCAGAAATGTACAACAGCCATTACCACACATTTGAAAGTGTGTAAATGCAGTGATTTGCTCCTGCACACAAATGAGTTGTGTTCAGTCAACACTTCCCTTTCCATTTGAAATGAATACCAAAATGATATTGACATTTCAGATGCTTTAACAGGTGACTGGAAGACAGAATGTGATTAATGTAAAGGAAGGCATTACTGTAATAATGAATGGGATACAGCAAAGCATATTGACTATGTTTACATGCACTTAAGTATCCCGAAAATTATCAGGATATTAAGTATTAAGTATATTAAGGCTTTGTGTTTGCACAACATCTTTTCCTGAATTCAGTATTCCAAATAATCCCTTAACCCAGTTTCTGAGAAATGGGGATATGCCAGGTAGAGTACTCCAAAATAAACCAGGATACTGTAGCGTGTAAACACCTTATACTGATATCTGCGAAGAAAGAATCTAGAGTGCGACGTGCAAGATGGAATGCTGATAAGCGCCAATCAAGACAATCAAGCGGCGCTCTTCAGAATTTCAGTGAGAACACTGCAAAGAATGCTATAATCAGTAACTGGAATATTAGTTTTTATCATGTAAACAGGGATATTGATAACCTGATTTCTCTGCAATCATGTAAACACTATCCCGAATATGATCAAAACCAGGATAAGCCTTTTCGGGAAACTGAAGTGCATGTAAACATAGTCACTGTGTGACTTTAGTTGGTTAAATGGTTTACAGCAGTATATTCTCCATGGATTTGTGATGTGAATGTGATGGCTGACAGTCCTAAAAGGTTCCACCACTTTGTCAGTAAAAGCCATGACTCTGTCCTGGTCCAGCCCCAGGGCTGCAGCACTGAACAATGGCAGCTGACCTATCCCCACAAAAAGACGCCTCATCCTCAAAAAGGGCAGCCTTTTGTTCCGGTCGTCCAAACAGCAAGGGGAACAGTGGCTTTATCGTGGTTGTATCAGCCATCGCAGCCCGCAGTTGCCCTTATCAGACGCAGTGAAAAGCACACTGTCCCACTTCAGGGAATGAACGCTTGTCTTGTAGTCCCACTGGTGATTTTCATCTCTTGATTGTTATTGTTGTATTTTTTTTTTTTACTTACTCTGCCTTTTTGCGCAGAGTCCACTCGTGGATCCCCAGGACTCTGGACGGGAGTCTAGAAGCATGGAGACCATCACCAAAGCCCCTCTCTCGGGTAACAGTTGTTCTTCTTTAACCTTCATTCAGCATATGTTAAGATGGCACTTTTGCATTGTGCTACTCAGTATGTCTTGACTTACTATGAGTCATTTCATTTCAGCTGCATTATTCAGGGTGTCATCCTTGAATGTTGTCCATTTCACTTCTTTCAGACAGATGCCTTTCCAGTATGTGCATTAATAGCATTGAGGACAAATATGAGCTACACTATTCCCATCAAATTTAGGCTATCAACACAATATCAGTGATCTTCCAGAAGGATAACATTTGACACTCTTAACTGAAAATCCCTCTGGTTGTTTTTTGACAGGGTTGGGTTTTTTTCCTCGTGCATGTGTGCCCCTGGTGATCAGGGTCAGGGCAGGTTTCGCTCACCAAAAGCAAGAGTCAGGTGGTCGGATTGGGCGAGCTTGATTTGGCCTCTGCTCTCCCCAATCTGGCCTCATCAGACTCCCTGAGTCTAATTGACTGCGATTAATCCAGGGCTGCTCTCTCTCTCATCAAGCCGTCAGGCTGTGTGTGTGTGTGTGTGTGTGTGTATGAGCGAGGCGTAGAAGTCAACTGAGATGCTTCTTATGCCCAGAGCCCAGCCTCCACTGCTCTGCCACCCAGTCCGACATTTTAACTGGTCTTTAAAACGTGTCGCAGGTGGTTCAGGGTCTGAGATTATCGCTCACGCTATCAATGCGTGTACGTGCATGTTCTGCCATGTTTGCGGCGACGAAGCTGGCATCGTTTTTTTTCCTGCGTCCACTCAGAATTTGTGTGTTCATGGAGATTACATTTGGTCGATAAAGACGTATGTATTTACCGTGTTTTTATGTCTGTTTGGATTTGGTTAGTTGTCAAATTTAGATTAAGAGTGCTATACACTCTCGACTTTAAAACTGAGGCACTCTACATCACAGCATGTTTGTGATATTATCGCACTAGTATTTCTCTCTTTTACTCAGTTACTTTAAGCTTATCTATTTTTGTTTGTAGCTCAGATTCATACTTTTTGCAATAGATATATTGTAACTCAAAGCGTGTTTACCTGGACTCTTTCAGAGAGGTCGGTGAGTTTGGACTCCCAGAGTGGCCTGCCCAAGGAGGAGATCTTTATCACAGACGTGGCGTACTGCGAACAAGCAGCCATTTTGCTCAAGCAGGCCAAGCTGCCACAGACCAGCAGCCAGCGCCGGAAAGATGACGGCACGCTTCCTGTGAGTATTCCCTTTGTGTCGGTGGCACACAATGCTGGCACACACACACACACACACACACACCTTAGTACTTGTATCTCTAGCATCACCTATCTTGTCCTACTTCCTTTGCTCTATATTATGACCTAATTTTCATTTTCCTCCTCTCTCTCTGTTTCTCTCTCTCTCTTTCTTCTTCTCTCACTATCTCTTTCTTCCCCTCTCAGTCTTATTGTCTATCTTTTGTTCTCTCATTCTCTCCCTCTCTTTCACTCTTTCCTGCTCCTTTGCTCCCAGCCCTTCCCCCCTCACCCCCTTCATACACACACACGCACACACGTGACAATGTCTGTAATCAAGGCCTGCAATGAAGCCTGTATGAAATTATTCAGTCTCTGATTAAACCCATTGTGCTTAGATAAAGGGACCTCGGAGAGATGCAAATGAGGGAATTACCTCAGCTGCCAGAGCACGGCGCTTCCCAGTAAGCCTTTAGCACAAGGGAGAATTGTGTCAGTCAGGAAAGGAAATGAATGTGAGTCACAGCAATCACAGCGCTCACATCGGGGTGGGGGGGGGGCTAGACAGGGAGAGATTTCAGCCTGTTGCTCGTTTGTCTGTGGCAGAAGAAAAAGCACCTTTGGCAAGGAATCCACCTGCTGTGGATGGGAGAATCTCTCAAAGTAACACTGTTTGTTTGTTTGCTTGTGTGTTTCTCTTTTCTTCTTTCTTTTGAACTCTTACCTTCATTCATTTTTTGCTTTCCCTCTTTCCCTCTTTATTCTCATGTTTTCTCCAACTTCTTCATTCTCTCTTCCTCTTCTCTCTTTCTCTTTGTCAATTCCGCTTTTCTCTCTCTCTCTGTCACTCCTCTCCCATCTCAGAGGGTGGTCTGCCCCCAGTGCAGGCTAGGTGTGACTCGCATCCATGACCTGTCACAGCAGGACATGAAGAAGGTGCGGCAGCTTGCCCTCATCGACATGACGGCCCTGTGCGACCTCCTTGAGCTGGACGTCAAGCGCCACAAGACCTGCAAGAGGAAAATCCCAGGTTCGTCCACACTTCATCCCATCCCCACACTGAACTCACCTTGCCTCACTTCATCTCATCCATCTGACCCCCTTACCATAGCCCACTTCTGTCAATGGCAGTGGCGATTGGCTGGTTTAAAGCCTACATTTCCCAGAGTGCCTGGGTTTATGCTGAACAGAGGCAACATCCACGTTTTACATGGACACCATGTTTTGCTATAACGGGCATGTGCCCTGGCTGTCCTGTTTCTGATGCTTCAATCTAAGAGGCACTCCAGATTCCCACTGGGATGTGTAATATGGGATCACATATCCTCTACACAAATTCATTTGATGTGATATTATGAATTGCTCTGTCAAGAATCCAGTTTCTGTGTGTCTACTGAGTCTATTGACAACACACTCCTCATTCCCACTGATGTGGTAATATAGTGGAGATCCCCAGGCTGACACACCAGCATCTGTGATAATCCCTTCTGCTTCCTGTCTCTCTCTCTCTTTTTTCCACTGTATTTTCCCTCTTCTCACAGAGAGCTTGCTTTTTGGTGTCCCTCTGGCAACACTGGTGGAGAATGACCAGAAAATCAAGGCCAACACCAACATCCCCCTCATCCTGCAGTCGGTAAGGACCCAGTTCCCCAGTCACCACATTCACAGATACAACTCATCAATATTAGTCACAGCATCACAGCCATAATGCAGGATGACCGATTTGTTTATGTTGGTCATATAACAGAGTAGGTATGTCTTTTGTGCATCATCACCAAGTACATCTGTTGGCTTTGTTCTTCCCAGCTGCTGTCTTTCCTGGAGAAAAAGGGCATTGATTCTGAAGGGATCTTGCGGGTCTCAGGATCCCAAGCCAGAATCAAGGTGAGCCATCTTGTCACTTACGTTGTCTTCTCTTTTTTTCTCTTCATCTGAAATCTGAAGTATGGTGTAGTCAGTATAGTCAAACTGTTTGTGTGTGAGGGTCAATAGGGTCACAAAAAACATGTTAAGAAGGTTCAGAAAAGAGATTTGCGAAGAATTACTGTAAGTATGTGGTTTCCGAGAACCTTTTAGCCATGAGTGCTAGCACACCACCACCTGAGATTCAGGCCCCTCAGAGACGCTAACTAAAAAGGTACATCAATGCCCCCGTTAAATATGAAACACATGGCTGAAGGCTCAAAAAATTTTTTTGCAGTTCAACAACTCAAATTCTGACACACTGTAATGTATACAGTGTGTATAAGAAAAATGATGAATTTATATTTTTGGTGATAGTCATGGTACCAATAGAAGGTGACACATAAGAGAATGCACAATATTTTGATTTCTAAACTGCTTTTTGGCCCACTTGTGTTGCCATAGCTCCTGCAGCAGAAGTTGGAGAGCACCTTCTACTCGGGCAGCTTCAGCTGGGACGAGGTGAGTCCCAACGACGTTGCGGCGCTCCTGAAGAAATTCATCCGGGAGCTGCCCTCTCCGCTGCTGACTGCCGAGCACCTCACCACCTTCAACGCCGTCAGGGGTGAGCAGCTTAACATTACTGCAGAAATCCCCTCTGTCTGTGTTTCACTGTGCATGATTGGTATCAGTTCTTTGGGACAGGAGTGATACATAGAATATTTAAGAGAACATACAACGCTGTTGGAAACATTACAAACAGGGTTACAGGCAAAGACAAATTATTTATTTACGTTGCTGCTTCTCTTATCTCAATTACTTGAGATAATCACCTAATCTTCCATGTCTCTCGTGGTCTGACTAAATCCAGCGTGATATTCAGTAGGTAACCTCTTTCGGCTTGTCGTTGCTATAGACAAACTTCATTGTTTACATTATGTGACATAAGTTTGCATACCTGTACACATCACAGAGTACATTATGTAAGCTCATTTTAATTCCATGCCTACTGCTGAGAAAACATAATACTCTTAGGTGATTACATGTAGTCCCCAGTTCATATTAAGCACAGGAGGTCCCCATACTGTTATAGTGGATGTGTAAGTAATGTGTCCTCAATCTTGGATAAACCCTATTCTGACATGGTATCTGACAGCATATCCCATGATGACAAATGTGTATACGTTATAGGGACTGTGGGACTGGGCAGTTGCTTATATAATCCTTTTTTTAAAATGCTTGCAACAGGATGTTCTCAGATGGCTGTATTGTGAAGCGCAGATGTGCTTTTGAATTGTGCTGGTAGAGGCAGTCCAAATGAATGAGCACTGAACTTGTTTGTCTCTGTGATATTTTCTGCTGTAGATATCCCTGATCTGAAGCAGAGGCTTCATATGCTCAACCTGCTTATTCTTCTTCTGCCTGAGCCCAACAGGAACACACTTAAGGTATCTCTCACAACTCACTCACACACCCACACACACGCTCACATTCACACAGCAGAGCACAGTACGACTTTTAAAATGTTGCTTAGTAGCACTTAGCATCCATGTGCCACGCATGCACTTTAACCGCATATAAAGTCTGCAAATTATGTCCATCAAAGGCACTCAGGGCTGGTGCTAAAGGCTATGTGGAAATGTGAGGAAAACCTCTTCTTGTTTAAGTGGGTTCCACGAAGCACAGACTTTGCCGTTCTTTCCTGGGGCTTATATAATGAAGCTAATGCACCATTTGATGACCCACGCTTTTTTGCACACAACCATGTAGGTGTGGGCCCATATTTCCACTAAGGGCCTGTTAGCATTTACAGTCTGGCGTATCAAAATGAAACGCTCATTCCTTTATGTAACCTGCCTCTAAGCAACCCAGCTGCTTTGTTTTACAGTTGTGTGGGCCAGGCTGCGGAATGTCAGCTTCCAGCAAACTGGCAGTTTATTTTTATAATGGGAAACACAAACAAACTGATTACTGTTCAGTTGTTCTCATAGCTTCTTTATAATGTCACCACAGCTAATGCCTGCTGTAGCGGCACGACAACCAAGTATGATGTAACGCTTCTGAAGGCTTACGCAAGCTGCCTGCAAAACCAGCAGGTATCGCTCAACATTTGGACAGAGAACGCCGTTTATTTGTCACGACTCAAAGAACTGGCAACTTTGGCAGGATTGTGTTGCTGCATGAGCAATCTGATGCGATTTCCTCCCAGTGTCCTAACCAGGACATGGATTTCATGAAATCTGCAATTAAAACCTTCTGTGACCAATTTAGAACTATAAGATTTATCTTTAAAAACTGTTAAAATATTCTGCTACAGAAAAAAATTTTACCTTAAAATACATCATCCATTGACAGCACAGTAATATGGCTTTGCTTCATTAAGTAAACAAAAGAAAACTGTTATGCAATCTTCCTCATTTAATGTAAACAACAGGGGGGATTAAGCCACAGTATCATTTAATTCCATCATGCATTTGATAGTTTCTGCACTAAAAGCTTGTGGTGGTGTGTGGTCTGTCCCTGTCCCCAGGCTCTGCTGGAGTTCCTCAGTAAGGTGGTGGCGCGTGAACGTCGCAACCGCATGAACCTGTGGGCCGTCTCCACCATCATGGCACCCAACCTCTTCCTGCACAAGTCCGTCCCCAGTCGCCTGGACGGGTCCGAGAAGGGCCAGGCTGAACGCGCTGCCGACATCATGAGACTCCTCATCCGCTACCAGGACCTGCTTTGGACTGTGAGCTCACAATCACTTACACATGCAGCTTCTGCACATCCTGTTGTGTTTATGCGATTCTTGGCAGATGCTTTTATCCAAAGCACTGTATTAAAGACAAAAAAGTACTTGGGTCAATTTTAAAATGTAATATAAAGATTTAGGTCAAAACAGAAGGCCAAGTAATTTTACAGACTGTACATAAGACTATGATGATATAAAAATATACACAGACTGAAACATCACTCCTTCTACTAATGCATCAGATAAATAATGTATAAATGAGTACAGCTAAACTCATAACTAAGTGCATCTGCTACTCATCTCAAATTTGTGACTGATAAAGATTTATTAATTGTAATTGAATTGAATTTGCCTTGTTGACATTTCCCCCCAGTGAGTCACAGTGTCTCTCTGTGTCGTTTGCTAGATTCCAAATTTCCTGATGAGCCAGGTGCGTAAGCTAAATGAGAACAGTAACCGCCGGTACCAGTTCTACGACAAGCGCATCAAGAATCTGCTGAGGAAGATCCACACAGACAGCAGGGACAAGCCAGACAAAAACTCCACTGAGGTACAGACAGAATGTGGCAGTCAAAACAAACTTGTGTCACACCAATTGAAGGGGAGGAGGTGGAATGCTTCTGGAGACCTTTAAAATTACAAATCAAATGGGCCTCTAAGTAACACTAAATTAAACTGAAATTAAACCCTGAGGCACTTCTGATGAAAAATACTAATAGCACTACTGGATTTAAGCTGTTCAATCATCTATACTAATTTCCCAGGTGTAAGCTGCACTGTGAATTTGGACAGAGTTTTAGGCAGACTTGAACATAACCGTGTTTAACCGCACCTAAGTAGTAACCAACAAATCACAATCATGATGTTATGAGAAAGTAGATTGAGGAAAAGAATTGTATTCCCATGTGTTAACCCTCATAACTGAAGACGTTTTGCAAAATCAATGTCTAAAACTCGGTTAATAGTTGGAAAATGACATTACGTGAACAAACATGTAAAAATGCCAGACCTTAAATGCAAAAATGTCTCCACCCATACATGGGGCATTTTTAATCAACATGCCCTCTCAAAGCTTCCTCATGGGGAGAGGTTGTCTCCATGTCTATCCTCGTAAACCCTTCAACTTTCTCTGGCAGTGGGAACAGGCAAGCCTGGGATTAGCGCTTAGTGCTAGCAAGGGAGCCCCCCAGCTCTTTGTCAGCTTAGGCGCTGAGAAACAGCCTAATGAGATAGCCCTAGTTTAGAACAGGGGACTAATCTGACAGCTACACACGCTGACCCTCCAGTTAACTCCCACCCTCGTCCTCATCTCAACTCCCAATCTCAACTGCCCAATCATCCATTTATTGCCTCTAATGTATTTTGGTTTATTTACACACCCCTACCTCATGTGTTTGTCAATTCACGGTATACTGTATGAAACCTCTGTTTGCCTCTCTTTAGCTTCTGTGAGTATGTTTACAGATAAGTCTTATCTGTCTGTGTGTTTGTAAGCCAAAGACAAACTTCCATGTGAAAATAAAGATTATTTTCTCCTCCTCCTCGTTGTATTCTTCCTCCTCTTTGCTCCGGTGTGCAGCCCTGCCGCACGGTGAAGATCGAGGTGAGCGAGGCTCTGTGCAGCACCATGGAGGTGCGACTCAACATCAACTCGCGCGCCGCCGACCTGCTGGCTCAGTTCCACCGGGAGACTCACACCTCCTCGGACAACAGCAAGGGCCCACTCCGGAGGTGCGTGAGGACATGCCGCACTCACGGGGGCAGTGCTTATACAATACAGCCAAGCATGCATTCAGACAGTTCACATCAGTGCTGAATACACAGATAGGAATAACACAGTAAACACACACACACCTACACACAAACTAGATGAGATGTGACCTCTACAGGACACTGAGTGTAATGCACTCACCTGACCTGTGGTCAGTATTCACAAACACACAGCTGACCAGCATGAGTCAGTGATCAAATATGCCGTTAGCATATACCATGATGGGTTTTAAAGACAACTTGTGTCCGATTCTAGAAAAGATGAAGTAATCAGTCCAGTAGAAATTAGATCATATACTATGGTATATGACAGATCACTTCATATACCAGGTTAGCACAGTAAATTCTTGAACTGTCAATCACACAGACTGAACCCTTTTATTGGAAGAAGTAGTAACATCTCATCTCATATGTCCCATCATTCAGTACTTTTCCAGTGTTCTCTTTGCCATTGAAGATATGGTGTATGATGGTATATGCTGACAGTGAGTCTGTTTTCTGACTATAGAAATGGATCGGTGCACTACCGTGACTACGCCGTCTACGAGGTGGGGGGGAACATCGGTGAGTAGAACGACGTGCCACTCTGAAGGGTTTGACGAAAGTTGTGTGCCACTGGTCTTTTCCATTTCATAGTGAACCGGCTAATGTGGTTACTCACTTATGTAATGCACTGCATTGAGAGACAGAGGGAGGGAGAGAGAGAGAAAGAGAGAGAGAGAGCGAGAGAGAGAGAACTCGAGGCGTGGGTCTGGTGTCTTTGTGCTTATCAGAGCTGACAAGTGCCCTGCCTGTAACTATATTTAAGCTTGACACAGTCTCCCACATTCGAGCTAGTCATGACAACACTCACGTACCCAAACATACACAAACGCACACACACACTCACACACAGTGCATGAGTCAGCACATGTTGTTAATTAGATGCCTTTTCCAGAAGGAAGCATCAAGGGCATTAGGAACGACACCTTTACACAGAAAGATTTTCCTACATTAATAAATTGATGAATCATGATAGGCATGATTTCTCTTTTAGATTCACAATCCATAAATAAAGAAAATTTTACAAGCCAGTTTTACTCTTAATTTGATCTTTTTAATGCATTTCAGACATTGTATGGATGTTATCAGTAACCTACTTTTTTTGTACCCATTTAACCCCCTCCTCTTTAGTAACAACTTGTAATCAACTTGGGCAAGATGTGGTATGTGCTTTAAACTTAGGTATATGACCATACTTATAAGCTGTGTAATCTTTAAGTTAAAGACTAAACATGTATTTCTGAAGAGACCCTGCAATTTGCACTATGGCAAAAGTCATGGACATTGAGCATTTTGGTCAGTGAAAGTCAGAGGAAAGTTCTGGAATTTGTCATGTGACTTGACAGTGGGAATTCCGCTGAGTTTATGTAATGGAACATTGTAACCAGAACGTAGATTGTCCTTCTCTCTAGTGCACTGGTCAATTTGTCACTAATCCTCGTGTGTTGTTGGAACAGATCATTGAATGTACAATAGCTTGTAATTGTCCAGTGCATAGTTGTAATCCTTTCTGCTTCTCTCTCTCTCTCTCTCTTTCTCTCTCTCACTCTCTGTCCCTCTCTCTCTGTGCTGTTGTAGGAGAGCACTGTTTGGACCCTGAGACTCACCTGCTGGATCTGTACAACAGCAACCCCAGTGGGGAGTGGGTGATCCGGCTCAGGCAGCCTACCAGCAGGGGGCACTAAGAGCCATCATGCTCCCGCAAGATGGAGGAGAAGGAGGAGGAGGAATGGAGCCAGGACTGCCACGGGTTGCCACGGAGCCACAGAGATGCACTGACTGATTTTTTTTTGTTGGAAAGAGAGACAGAGAGAAAGAGAGATTCATATTGCTTTCTCTTGTTTATCTCTGTTTCACTCCACCCTGTTTGGCTGGATCTGTTTCTGGCATCGCCTGAGGGCACTGTTTCAGCTCAGACTGTCTGCTACAGGCACAGTCTCCTCTCTGCTCTCAGACATTATGTGTGTGTGTGTGTGTGACATGTACCTGAGTACTGCCACAGAGACGACGAGCCCCCCCAACCCCCCCATAGGTGTGTGTGCCTGCTGCCATGTTGCCATGGTAACTCCAGCCTGGCAGTACCCTCAGCTTCCATTCCTCTTCCCGAGGCAACACTCACAGACATCTTAAAATAAAACGTGTGTGTGTTTGTTTGTATATTGGTTGTGTGTGCGATTGTTTGTATGTGTGTATGTGTTTATCTGCGCTTGGCTGCTTGGCTAGAAGATGACATTTATGCGGCATCCGTATTTTTTGACGTGTTGACTTTTGTGCTTGTGCGAGTGTTGTTGTGTTGTGCATGTTCAGCCAACCACAGTGAAAGCGAGGGAGGGACTTTGATAAACTTTCTTTTTCGATCAGTTCTTCATCCTGAGCCTCCTCATGAACGAGGAGTCCATAGAAAGAGACTGAATTTATGAAGTAAGCTGTCTGAAATGTTTTGTGAAGCTGGACTTCCGGTTGCTCGCACTCTCGATACATTTTGTTTTTAATATTTTTCCTCTTGCCTGAAGGATCAAATATTTGCAGTATTGTCTTCTTATATTTGCCGATTTATCATCATTCTGATGCTCAGTTTGTCATGGACTCTTGCCATAGAAGCTTCTGAATGACATTATTTGGATGTCATGATATATTTATCAAGTGTATTTCTTCTAGAAGAAAACCATTCCACTGTTCTTTCTACATCTGTTTTTTTTTTCTCTTTTTGCTATCTAAGCTTTCGGTCTTGCTATCTAAGCTTGCTATTTCTAAGCTTGCTGTCTAAGCTAGCTATTTGCTTTCTCTCTGACTTTCTCTTGCTCTTTATTACAAAAACCAAGTGGGCACGCACATACACACACACTCACACACACACACAAATCCACATGATTAGCTTATGGGTATTCTTGAGTATACACAGACACAGTATACACACCATGCACAATGTGCAAATGTCAATCTTCCTCAATTACTCATTAACAACTTCAGACACACCTCAGTTTCAGTGTGTGTGTGTGTGTGTGTGTGTGTTTACTCTACACAAGACTGTGAACAAAGGGCCCAGCCTGTCACTGGTCATTAGCCCTCCTCATATCTCTCTGACAGTTGGGCTGAGCGACGCGGCGACCATGTGCGCATCTTCAGTAATGGCACTCAGCATCCATCAGCTCCAGCAATTCTCCCTCTGTCACTCCTAATAATGCCCCGTCCCATGCCTTTCATTATACTCAGTCAGGGAAGAAATCTTATCAATGCAGAGAGAGAGAGGGATAGAGGAAGGTTTAGAATGAGAGAGAGGATGAGTGTGTATTATGATTAAATGGGGGGGGGGGGGGGGGATTTGCCATGAAATAAGTAAACAGCGAATAGTGGAAGTGGTGTGGGGTTAGTGTGGACGATCATGTGAGACCCCCCTCCAACAGACGCACGCACACACACACGCACACTTCTTCTCTTGCGTCCTTGAGTGTGTGTGCCACAGTTAAGTGCTCAAGCACAAAGCAGTGAGGGAAATAACCTTCGGCCCATGCTAATCACACAAACTGGGTCACCTCTAAAGCTGCCTTCTCCCCTGAGGGTGAAAAAACAGTGACACTGGACTGTTGTCTGCAGCGCATGGAAGCCCATGCACACATGCATGTGTGCACATACAGACACAAATTCTCTCACTTGTACACATACACACATGAACTGTGAAATAATGGTGCTCTTTGCATGAGCCATCTATCTTGGTTATGAATGAGCTCGGACAGTCATTGATTATTCTGTCTGACTTGTCATTTTGAGAAGAAACAACAAAATCCTTTTCTTCCCATATATTTCTGTACATACTCAACATACAAGGAGAAAAGAAAGACTCTTCAAAACAAATGTGCATACCATCTTTTACAAAACTGAGAACACCATGAAGTATTACTGTACAAATCTGCATAATTGTGTCATTCATTTTCTGTCTGTCTTTTTCAGTGACTTTTCAGCAGTTCATTAAAACAATGATCTTAGTGTCTCCTGTAAGTTCTATTATCTATAGAAAAACATCTATAGATTATAGATTTCTGCCATTTACAGGGTTTTCTTGTAATAGGAAGATCTGTAAAAACTCTTTTGTAAAAGGTTTTTATTTGTTGTGTAATAAATGTTTTCAAAATACTAAAATGCTTAAACATAAAACAAGTGTATGTGCATTGAGTGTGCATTCTAAAAGAAATAGAATTAATTCATTTATACAAATCGAGTTACTGATTGTATTACAGGGTGTTCTGTGAGAACCTGAATGCAGAGGCTGAGCTGACCTTCGTCTATCTGGACGTTTATTTTGCTTGCTCAAGAAGGAGAAGAAATTGCAGGTGCGCTGAGACAAAAGCCACCTCTGCTGTGCTCTGGGGAACAAAGACCAGCGGTCCCACGTGTACCCTAATCTCCAGCCTCTTAATCAATCGATTGATTCACCTTGCTGTGTGAGAAGGTGGGAAAGGACTTTTTCTTTCTCAACCCCTGATTAATCAATGACCGATCCAGTGTTTACAAAACAGGCAACTACTTAATCAGAACAGGTTTACCACAGCAACCCCCAACCCCCCCAAAGGTAGCTCAAATCTCTGCCTCTTTCTTGTCTAACCTTATAAACACACTCCACACACATCAACTAAATGACTTTCCATTACCCTAAACAGAGTGTGTGTCGTGAAATGCAGTAGACAATGAAGACACATTATTTCCACACCATTTCAGCTGGGTACTTTTCAGCCCTGCTGGAAGCTCCCGGTGGTGCCAGCCCGCCCACGCTCCCTCGCGCGCCCATCGGCCATTACGCCCGCTGCGCTGACAAGAAATTACATTTGCCTTTCTAGATGCTTCTGTACCAAACAAGCGCAAGTGAAAAGGCTACAGTCATTTCTTTGGTGTTTTTGTGTTTTTCACAGGGTTTTTATTTTTTGAATGCAGGCTACTGCTGCTTCCTCCCCAGCATCCTGATGAGGATTTAATGAGGTATAGAAAACCCCGGTGCAGATGACAAGTGCCAGAAGCTTTCTGAAACATCCAGAAAGAGAGAGAAAAAGAAAAAAAAATGACTTGGAGAGAGGGGAAATGGGCTTTGAGTCTGAGGAAGGATAGATTAGTTTAGATGGGGTGTTGAAATTGTAGGGGCAGCCGGTGGCTACACTGTCATTCAGCTCTCTCTCTCTCTCTCTTTCTCTCTCTCTCTCTTTCTCTCTCTTCCCCCCTGCATAATGGTAGTTGGCTGATGATTGGCAATCAGTGGCTTTGTGTGAAGAGGAGACTGAAGGAGTTGGCTGGCTCTCGGCCAGTGAGATTGCAGCATTTCAGCAGGGTAGCTGTAATTGCCATTAAAAGGCTCTAGTCTATCACAAGCTTTTTTTTATAACTGACAAAAGATGGTGTCTGTGTGATGGCCAATTTATGTTGGATAGACCTATATTTATAGTGAAGACGAGAGGAGGGGTAGGTTGGGGAAGGTAAAATAACATAAATAAAAACAAACGTAAGTAAGTGGTTGAACACAAAGACAGAAAGAAATGAAAGTTAGTAAGAGTGATAGAGAGGTATTTAGAGAGATATTTTTGAACAAAAACAAACAATTGACTCAAAAGCAAGCTGTGGCTGACTGATGGTGAGAGGCTGTTGTGCACACATGTGTGTGTACCTGTTGTCACGTGTGTGTCATGTACGAGACGGGAGGAGTGGAACGAAGACAGGCCGAGGCAGGTGTGAAACAGGACATCAGAGGGCTGCCTGAGCGCATCTGTGCTGCATGTCAGAGGCTGTCCATCCATCATGAGAACGTTCTCTCTCTTTCTCTTCCCCTCTCCCTCTTTCTCACTCTCTCTCTAACCCTCTCCTATTTCTACTCCATCCCTCTCTCTCTCTCTCCTTCCTCTCTCTCTCTCTGCTTGCGGGCAGGCAAGGGGCGGACTTCCATTTCCATTTATCTGTAGCATCCAGTCCCTGTGTTACCTAGCAACGTGGCACGGATCATTTAGTTGGCCATTTTTTCTATTTTACCCCCCTTCTGTGCATGTGTGTGTGTGTGTGTGTGTGTGTGTCTCTGTGTGTGTCCATGTATGTGATTGTGTCCATACACAGTTATATGTGTTTGTGTTTGTGTCTACGTGCACCCATGTGTGTATGTCTGTGTGTGTGTGTGTGTGTGTGTGTGTATGCATGAGGTGTACGCCTATGTCTCTGTATGCAGCAAGAAACGAATGACAGAGGGATGAAGGAGGCAAGTGCCAACTGAGTTTATTCATGTGTCAGTGAGTGTGTGTGTGTGTGTGTGTGTGTGTGTGTGTGTGTGTGTGTGTGTGCGTGCATCTCTGTGTACAGACAGCCATATGGGCACCTTCCTCCTCTCGGTTCTGCCTAGAATCCGCTCCCTTCTTCTGCTGTCACAGGTGCTCCAGTTTACTTGCCTTGGTTGCTCCACACACACACACACACACAACATAACACACAAAACAACACACACAGACACATTTGTGTTACACAACATGCACACAAACACACACACACACATTTGTTACACATTTGTATGACTGCAGTGCAAATAGCAATTTGAAAGTGACTCAGCGCATTTATGCACAAGCAGACACATTGTCATTGCATTCCATGTTTTTAACTGACTCAGATTACTGTGAACCAGTGCACATATGTATGTATGTGAACTATAGTCACACTATAGTCACCCTATAGTCACAGCTTTGTCTCTCTCCTTCTCTCTCTCCATCTCTCTCTCTTGCTTTCTATCTCCATTTTCTACTCATTCTCACAGTGGAGAGACAGGCACAGGCCCTCTTAAAAGCCTCATAGAGAATCAATTAGCATTTCAATTAATGAAGCGCATAAGGAGCAGAATGCTATCTCCACTACAGCCTGTCACCGGCACAGCAGTTTGAAAAACGTGGGTCCGGGAAAAAGCACGAGCGTTGTCAAAGGGATCTTCAAAGATATTCAAATATCTATTTACCTATTCTGAAGGAAATGAATTAGATAAAAAAAGAAAAGGCTTGAGTTAGCTTTCCATATGCAAATGAGACACATTAGCATGAAATATTTGGATTAAAAAAGTAGTAATTAAGTTGAAAATTAAAGATAAAATGATACAAGATAGATGTTGGAAATGCATCTCGTAAATGCAATGGTGGTATGTTGTTAGAGTTTTGTAGCATACCTTGGTGCAGATGTACAGCAGCAAAGATGGTGGTCTGGCATGTTTTTTAAGTGGAATGAATGGCAAAAATAGACGGATCCTTTGGTGCAACAAAAGGGCAGAATGTGAGACTCTGTAGGCTTTCATGTGAGGCTCAGTGAGGCACGTGTCCTCCTCAAAAACCCATTTCCTCGCCCCTCACATGCTTGCCTGTCGAGGTGTAAGCGTTTAATGGCGCACACCTGGGGCAAAGCTGTCAGGAGACTTATCCAGTTGTGCCTGCCCTGCCAAACCACTCCTATTCCAAATTCACACACACACACACACACACACACACACACACAAACACACACACACCTGCCTGGGGTGTGCATCATGAAAGGCAGAGAGTGCAAGCGGTAAGAGCCTGAGCTACACCACATTAACCTCTGCTGTTCCACTGTTGTGCCCATGCACCTGACTGCTGCAGGCTGAGGTTAGCTCTACATTACCAATATACAATATATACAGCATAGATACATAGGAATGTGTGTTACCACAAACCAGACGTCAATATGGGTGGAATAATGCACAGACAGGTTCAAAGGCAGCTTGGTGTGCTGAACACAAGGAGGGACAAGAACAGAAGCTCATTCCCCTCCCCTCCTCTGCGGCCTCTCCTCAAGGTGCAGTGTAATAAATCACACGGCAGAACTTGCCCTTGAAAACCTGGTCTGCAGGACACAGCGCACAGCTCACAACGTTTATATCACATTACGTTTCATGACTGATTCATACATGGGATAAAAAAAAGATTTTCTTTTTTATTAAAGAAATATTTAAATATTGTGGTTTTTTTATTCCTCTTGACTTTCAAAAACTCATTACAGATTATATAGTGACTAAGTAGCCTACATTAATAGAGTAATTCAGTATACTATCATTAAGATGTTTGATGTTTATTAGAAACAATAATGTAACTAAATACATTTAGTTATTTTACAGATCATTAAATACTGATTTGAATACGCCACCAAAATCTCTCTGATTAAAACTGGCACCTACACTTAAATCCTATATGTTTTAAAGGTGAACACTACATTCATGATCATTAAGGTACCTAAAACACAACCATATATACACATAAAGGGGGATTCTCTGCACACTTACTGATCTATGTCATTTTTTTTAGGCTATGCCTTTTTTTGTTTTACACAAACGACCTTCATCGTTGCCTAATGAGTGACAATAAACACACACACACACACACACACACACACACATACTCACACACAAACTTCTCTCAGTCCCAGATGAAGAGACAGGTTTGCCTCCTGCTTAATGTAAGAGACAGAGCCTTCAGATCTGGATAGCAGGAGGGTTACAGCTCAACCTGACGAGTGGGATCTCTAAAGCTAACCACTGTTGCTAACAGAGGAGTGAAGAGCTCTTCAGCTCCTCTTATCCCCTGCATGTGGCAAGACATTCAGGCAAAATGAACATCAAAGCGCCCCGTGCTATGTTAATAAAACTATAATACTGCATTTTTGTGCTTTTGTTCCCATACTCTGCACAAGACTTAATGTGGAATCCAATGTTTAATTAAACACAAATATACATTGTGTAAAAAAAAATTGAATATTAATAAATGTGTAAATATGTTCTTACAATGTCCTGCTGTTAAAGTATTACATCAACAAAAAAACACCCATTTCTCTAAACATAATTACATCAAATATTAAATACAAAATATTAATAACAAACATTTCCCATTTAATGACATTTAAATGTTTCAAAGAACATGATCATTAAAAATCATCACTACAATCAACTACTGCTGCTACGTCATCAAGAAGGAATAGGCTTCCCAATGCTAATCCAAGTGCTGTCTGCTGTCTCCTCAGTGAGTGTCTGCGGGATGCCCTAAGCTTTACTCTACGCTGGGGGAAGATGTGCGGAGGAGACAGTAGTGATTCCCTTCCTCCTGTGAGTCACGACTCAGAAGGCTGTCCCCCAGTGCCTCTACTGCACGTTTTCCCCTGCATTGCATCATGGGAGGAGATATAGTGGATGTGTAGGCGGGTGAGTTGGGGGCTGCGCTGCAGGGATGGGGGTGCATATAGCTGAGCCCCACCTCCTAAACCCTCCCACCACCACGCCGGCGTGACTTGCTCCTGACTTGCTGACTTGCTACTGCTTCTCCTGACACCCTTTCTTCTGCAGAGTCCTCATCTTACCCATACAGTAATCTCTCTCTCTCTCACACAGACACACACACACACACACACACACACACACATGCCCACATCACCACAGGCCCACAAATGATGACGCACCGCTGCACCACCCAGCTTTATCCTGGGCTTTCCTCAGCAGGGCCTCACCCCCTAGGGCTGAATATGATTCAGAGAGAGAGATAGAAAGAGTGTGTGTCTGTGTGTGTGTGTGTGTGTGTGTGTGTGTGTGTGTGTGTGTGTGTGTGTGTGTGTGTGTGTGTGTGTGTGTGTGTGTGAGTGAGTGAGGCCCTGTGAGAGACTACAGCAAAAGTCAGGACAGAGGAAGCAGCTCTCAAGGAAACACAACAGGATTCTGCAGCCTCCTGTGAGTCTTTGTTTACATGCTGGCTAGTGGTTATGAATGATCATAATAATAATTCATGGCATGCATAGAGCCTTTGATATGCATTCTGCAGTTCTGCACGTCATTAACATTTAATAACATTAGCCTCTTGAATGTGACCAAAAAAAATCACTCATGGAATCATGTATAATTTTGGTCCTTCATCACTACAAAGGATCCACTTTGCAGTGCCACCTACCACCCCCAGGTGGCAGTGATGCGTAGTGTCGCTTTTAGTGCCCCTTGTCAGACAGTCCCAGACGCCTTGTGTCCTTATTTCAGTCTCCCAATTACTGCAGCCATGGCAACTATCACAAAATGGGGTCTGTGGACAGCTTTACTATTAAGGGATCTAAGAGCCCCTCTCCTAGTCACACACTCACTACAATTTCTCTCTCTCTCTCTGTCTCTCTCTCTCTCTCTCTGTCTCTCTCTCTCTCTTTCTCTCTCTCTTTCCTTTTCATGGCAGAAGTCATGAGCCATTGAAGCTTGAAGCTAAATAGATAACCATGGCAACCAATTTGAGGCAATTTCAGTAATGATATGTATTATGCCCAGCCCCTAAATTGTTTTTGATGGTTGAAAAGTCTGTTTTTTTCATGCTATGGCTGGAAAAGGGATGTCAGTCCACTCACAGAAATAATCGACACAAAGCGCAGCTGCGAAGCTCTTTTACCACAAAAGCTGATTTTGAAAAATCGAAAATAAAAAATAGGAAGAAAGCACTGACAAATTTAGAGCTGTGTGAATTTCTGCCTTGTTTTTTTCCAGATTTAGTGGCAGTGTGGACCAGCCCCTTTCTGTGAACGGCCATGTGTTTCCCCTCACTGTCACACTTAGATTCCATGTGCATGTTCCTGACCACTGATGCGAATGAGCACATGTGTGAACGCATATGTTGGATGCAGAAAAAGAGAGGGGGAGTGTGAGATTATAAACATTTGTTCTTTATTTTATGTGTGTGTGTAGGGGTGTGTGTGTGTGTGTGCGTGAATGCTTGTGTATCTTATGCAGTGTGTGTGTGTGTGTGTGCATGTGTGTGTGTGAGAGAGAGGGTGAGAGAGAGAGAGAGGGATGGATTTATGTATGACTGAGTGTACAGGCTGTGGGTATACAAACACAATGTGCATGATTCAGCCAGTTAGCCCATTCACAATGTCCCCATGGCCCCTGGCAAGACCTTCTGTGGGGGTGGGGGATACAAAGATTCCCCTTGGCATTGTGAGACAAACCAAACAAGCCCCTCTCCACCCCCCAAACACACACACACACACACACACACACACAAATACACACACAAATACACACACTCCTTCCCTCCCTCCTTCCCTCTTTCACTCCCCCCCCCCCCCTCCCTGGCTCCCCGTGCAGTGCAGTGAGATCATCTGAACACAACTGGCAGCTGGCAAAATAGAGCTAGCCGAGCATGAGAATCAGAGCAAGCCAGACTTTTCCCCCCTTTGGCTGGACCGGAGGGCCACTTCCATCAGGGACTACAGATCCGTCAGCATCCTCTTCTCCAGGGATGTGAGACACCATGGACATGGAGGACAGACAAACAGAGCTGAGGTGTGAGAGATGAGAGGTTTAATGGCTAAAATAATACTGACTATTTTCTTCAGAGGAAATCTCCTGCAACACACACAGAGCACGGACAGTACACTAGTGTACACATGATGCACATCACGTTGAGAGTCACTATTGTAAGAGAAAATTAGCTTACCCTGTAAACTAAAACACATCCAGTTCATTCAGCTTTAAGCCCTGAACCATTCAAGATTTAAGTGGCATGATTTGC
Source organism: Tenualosa thibaudeaui (assembly GCA_027481765.1). Classification (NCBI taxonomy): domain Eukaryota; kingdom Metazoa; phylum Chordata; class Actinopteri; order Clupeiformes; family Clupeidae; genus Tenualosa; species Tenualosa thibaudeaui. The sequence goes on from JAIFZK010000003.1 coordinate 6,037,743, forward strand.
ATGTTTGGCTGAATGTCAAATGACGCATCATTGAAGTCTTTTTAGGGTTCAGGGCTTAGGGCAAGTGGGGACAATGGGATTCACAGCCATAAATCACCTAACCCTAACTCTATCATAAATCCATAAGTCTGCCCTCTTTTTCTCCAGGATGTGGTGACTAGTGAAGATGTGTAAAAGGCAGGATGCTGCAAACTTGGTCACGAATCCCTCATTTGATTAGCATCTCGTGGACGCAACGCGTGGTGGTCGTGACTCCACCCGCACAAAGGTGGAGGGGTTGGGGTAGGGGTGGGGGTGAGTACTGACTGATGCGCTGTCTTGAGAAAGTCTGCCTGCGTGTATGCAATCCACGACACAGACCAACTCAGGCCCTGAGTCAGCCTGCTGGCAACAAGAAACATACCATTAGACCAGAATACCTCCCAATACTGATGAGGGGGTAGGTGGCGTGACTGCTTCTCATGCCATCAAATGGCATCCTTCAGCCTTTGCCATATACACCAGCCTGCCTCCAGAGAGAGACAGACAGAGAGAGAGAGAGAGAGAGAGAGCGAAAGAGAGAGAGAGAGAGAGAGAACAAGTAGGGAGGAAGGAGAAAAAGATTTGCATGTTTGGTCCTAGTTTATGCAAGATGATTTCAAGATGCATGCAATGTCTGACATTAGTGCTAAAGAATCAAGCACTGGGGGAAAGAAATAGATCAAATAAAACTGGGTATGTACATCCACAGCCTCTTACAGCTTGAAATATCTGACCATGAAAAATATGTAAAGTACTGTAATCACATGAGTGAATATGGAATATCTCAGGAGTATATTTATACAGCTGTGGTGTGGTGGTGCCTTTGCCTTGACATTACACTTGAGGGCTAATTCATTACACCCGTAACTCTGTGAATGTGACTTTGGGAAATTTTGCTGACTGTGCAAACTTTTGAACCGTGACAGCAGAGATTGAAACAGTGTTATTCAGCACTACGCCGTGTATTTGCCTAGAGCTCTGAGAGTTACTCTATTTATTACTTGACTACACAGTGGCATTTTGAGAAATCTGACATATCCCTGTCCATCCATGCCTGGCATTTGTACAGGGCTCACATCCCCAATTGTTCACACACAGAAGGATCTGTGCCACTGTCTGAGCAAACAGAACCCTCATTGCTTAAACAGGACAGAGACTCTTCTCCAATCTATTACAACATTTATGCACATATCTGCCATCAAATTAAAATCCTGTCACATGAGACACAATCCTCTAAGTAGTTGACCTTTACAGTAAAAAAAAATGGTTGTAGTTTTTCACTATGAAATGTTCATTTTTCTAATGTCCATGTGCACTCACATCACATTTATATGACACTGATCTGGAGCCTGCCATCATCATATGTGGGGAAGGAGGGAAGCAGAAGGGTCAGGTTTGAGCCCATGCACATAATGTCCAGTCTGAATACTACTTAAACTAAAATTGAATTTAGAGGGAATGAGTTCCTTTTGCTTTTCACTCTTCTAGAAAAAAAAGAGACTCAGATGACACATGAAAGGGCCCAAGGGACAGAAGTACACTGAAAGAGATCGAAAGAGAAGGAGAGTGACAGTGAGAGAGAGAGTGTGTGTGAGAGAGAGAGAGCGAGGGGGCAGGGTGGCTATTAATCTCCCTGCCTTTCACTACTTTAATGAATTGCAGCTGTAGCTGCTGATAAAAATGGAGCCTTTAAAGGGTGATTATCTCCAATCTGGAGCTGGGATATAGGAATGATCACACCACACCACACCACCACAGAGAGGACAAACACACACAGACACACAGAGAGAGAGAGAGAGAGAGAGAGAGAGAGAGAGAGAGAGAGAGAGAGACCAGAGAGAGAGAGACCAGGAGGGAGAACAGGAGAAAGAGAGATAGAGAGAAGATGGAAAGAGAGAGAATGAAGAAAGAAAGAAAGAAAGAAAGAAAGAAAGAAAGAAAGAAAAAGATGGTGAAATGGAGAGAGAGAGGAGAGGGAGAGTGGGAAGTAGGAGAGGGAAAGAGAGAAAAATGAGTGATGTCAGGAGAAAACAAGGCCACTGTGGTTAATGACAGGGGAGATACTAGTAAGGGAACATCAAAGTCATGTGTGTGTGTAATTGTGTGTGTGTGTGTGTGTGTGTATACCACATGTGTGTGTCTGCTGTATGCATCGAGCGGTGGACGCAGACTGTGAAAATGATAGCAATTCTGCTGCCTGGTTCACTCACAAAAAGAGACAAAGGGCTGCAAACTGG